>JARFIW010000096.1:0-85952 GCA_036346225.1 Platerodrilus igneus
CTTTTTCTACCGTTGATATTCGGACAACTCATGATGTTTCTTTTCCTACCGTTGAGATTCTTACCTCCAACCCTAACAACAAACAACTTTCTTCCTTAACTCGTTTCGAGTTTTCTAAATTACCCTCGCCACCTCCTAAACCGCGGCGTGCTACTTCTGCTACACCCCCTGCTGTCCCTGGTTCGCGGAAAACTGCCCCTAAGAGATAGAAATTTGTATATACTGATTCAGAACCTGAAGATGTTGGTCGACGAAGTCCTTATGTCCGTGATCTCGTTCTGTTTTTCTTCTGGCGACGTAAACGCCTTCAGCCCAATACCTAGTCCTCGCGCCCCAGATTATGACGACTTTGCTATCCTTCGGACATGATTTTTGGACATTACAATTTCGTTTTGCTTCTCTGTTTTACGGGGTTTTCTTTCGTTTTCTTGCTTTTTCTTTCACCCGTGTGGGTCCGGGAATAGAATAGCCCCACGGTACAACCTGCATGTCGTAAGAGGTGACTACAGCGGTCCAACACGCACACATACATACACACTTTATACACGTCCCATCCATACCCACACACTACATACACACATACACACACATCTACACCCACACACTTCATAGACACACAGTTCTACTTGGTTCTACTTTCTTCCGTTCTTTTCTTGGTTCTTTTTTCTTCCGTTCTCTCCTTATACTCCTTGCACCCGTGTGGGTCCGGGAATAGAATAGTCCCATGGTACGACTTGCCTGTCGAAAGAGGCGACTACAACGGTCCAACACACACACGCACACTTTATACACGCACAACACATACACACGCACTTCTTACACACACACACACACATATACACACATGCGCATGCACACGCACACACCTACTCATACATAACTACACTGGGATTCTGTTTTATTTTCTTTTATACGATTCTGAGGGTTTTTGTTTTGTTTTGTACTAGGTGTTGGTGTTATTCTTTTTGGGTTTTCTTTTTTTCTATCGTTCCTTTCGTTCCACTTTCCTTTCCCTATCCTTTTGCTGGTCTTCTTTGCTGTCGGTCCTGATACTGATTGTATTTCGTCCACCCACTCCTGTGGTAGGTGCTTTCTAGTCCGTTTTTCGTTCTTCGGAAACCACGATTTAGTCGACTTTAGGACTAGTTAGCCTTTCTTTTCTTCGGTTCTTCAACTTTGACTACCACAGTTGAGAGTACACCGTCCAGCGTTCCTCTTCTCTTCCTCTCATTCTCCCTTGTGGTCCCTTTGTTTACTTGAGGCTTGACCTTTGGGTTTTGTGTTGGTCGGCACTGTTGGTTTTCTTTCTCGTTCCGTTTCTCCTTGTGTGGTTGATAACCTTTTCTGTTTCTCTCTTGCAAAATATCCGTCCGTTGACGACTCCGCAGTGGTGAGGTCGTTCCATCTTAGTCTTCGTTGCTTGCTTCCCTGCCTTCCTTCCTTTTTCCGCTCTTTCTGTTATTGGTCCTTCGAGCCGGACGAGAATTCTTTTTTTTATTTTGGGGTTTTTTCTTTTTTCGTTGTCTTTTGTGTTTCGTTTTCGTAACGAGTTTTCTTTTAGTTTTTAAGAGAATTTTTTTGTTTGGATTTTTGTTTCCTTTTTATTCTCTTTGGTTTTTTGGTCCTGCCCACTCCCGTACTTTTGGTTTCCTACCCTGATCTGTTAATTTTGCTGGGGGGATTTGTTACGTTCCAATTTTGTTTTTAAAATTTTTTTCTTGTAAATTCATTCCTCGTTCGAATAAATTCCGTTTCAATTCTTAAACTCTTCAACAACCCCCTATATAGTTTACTTCTTACTTCATAAACCCGTTTTACCATAAATCTGTAAAATCCTCAACCTAATTCATAATAAACACGCTCCTGAATAAACTCGTCAACTCAAACCCTTTTGTGCTTTTAAAACAAAAATTTATTGTATAAAGTAAATTTATATCCTGTTTTTAGGTGCCCGCTATCTTGGTATATCTTACGATCGCTATATAATGATTTTTCTATTATTCCAAGGTAACGACTTGTTCAGATTAGGTCGCGCACGATACGATATAAACCCGGGTTTTCCACTTTTTAACGCGTTTCGCTAAGCTAGGAATTGGCAGTTCGAATTCGTGTTGTTTGAACCATTGTTGAGTTTGATTCTGCAGCGTGTGCGTTGAAGGGTCTTCTACATTTTATTCGTCACTGTTTTTCAACGCAGCGACGCACGTCTTTCTGTTCAACAACTAAGAGGTGTCCTGCGTGTATTGGGTGAGTTTTCCCCGCGCGTACCCATTCTAATCAGATGCTCTTTTTAGCTTTTTTTCAGCTAGAGGCCAAATGGGTTTTTTCGTTATGTAAAACAACTTCTTTCGTTATGTAAAACAACTTCTTTCGTTATACTGCTGCTGCAATTATGGTAGTAGACGGGTTGCGGGCTAAGAACCAGGATACCTACAGGTATGCAACTTGTTTTCTTTTGTGTGCGTCAAGGGCATATTCCATCAACGGTTGGTGAAGTTACGTGACAAGAAACGTCACATTGTAGAACTATTATTTGTTGCTGCTATCCGATATTATCACTCTATATACACCGTGTCTACGAGTAACCCCTAAAAAATGAAGAGGGTGATTCTACATACACAAGTATGAATGAAAGTTGGGTCGTCCGGAAATGCTTCTTAAGGGAGCTACCGCTGTTTAAAAATGGCATCAATCTTGTTTTCGAATGCTAAAATTCCAATAAAAATATTTTTTTATTGAAAGGTGAAGAAGTATTACAATTCGTTCGTATAACTATTAGTACAAAGGAAGTTCAGTAATTCAGCTATAACGTTCAACAATGACTAGTTAACTATTATTATTTAGTATCTGCTTTTATATAAATTTATCTGGGTAAAAGTCAAAGTGATTGTTGCATTCGGACCTTTCCCCTATTTACTGGTGATTAACAAAATTAGTAATAATGATATTATAACAATGGAAATATATTTTTTATGTATACAACCCGGATCTGAATAATATCACTCCTCCCTAGCAAAGTTAGAAAATAGGGGTACTTCTATTTTTGGAGTTTTGGAGGTTTAATAAATTTAATATAAATTAGAATAGAAATAACGCTAGAAATTAAAATTACAAAACATGATGTGTCGTTCTAAGAAAGCGAAGTATTTATAGAATCTTCAAGGTTTATATGTTGTAAATTTTCTGCCATTATTTTTAGATGTTATATCTTCTCACTGTCAACTTCTTGCAGTTGAAGAGGATGGTGAATTGCTTGTGTTTCTTAAAACGTCGTATTGAATTTAGGTAAATAATAGGTGAATACTTCATGTATGGTGTCTTCATAGAAAAATATTTTTTCATTTATTTTCAGGGGTGTTTCAACTTCAAAAAGTCCTTGGTTGTTACATCATATTGTCTTATAATAGAATTTGCAGAGACTACTAGAATGTTTCTAGCGTTTACTTGTATTATTGTAGACACGAAGAATTGAATTGAAGTAGTTTGACGTGTTTTCTCCGGTTCGCATTAATTTTGCAATGCAGGGTTGATTTTTGTGCAGGTTATACTGTTGACAATAGTAAAAGGTTTCTATTTCTAGACATCTCTCAGTATTGACCCAGTAATCTTCATTTGTAGATATTTAAATTATGCTGATATGACTGGAGTATGAATTTTAAACAATATCAAACTATCAAAGATTGATACTTGGGTAGAAAATAAGGAGTAGTAATTAATAAAATTTTGTAAGTACGGTATTTACTCATTCTCGTAGATCTTATTTAATTTTGCTATAATTGCATTTAGTTGTAGATTTGGTTCAATTATTGAACTGTGCAGACTATTCAGACGTGCAAATGATACTGCTAGCTCTAAATTATTGATCAACTTTTGTATTGAGTGTAATTGAGGTGTTAAACTGTCAATAATACTCGAAAGAGAAAATGCTTTTTCTAAAATAATGATTTCAGTCAATCCTAAGGTTAAATTATTTAGTTGATTTTGTTAAAGTACTTGATTCTCAAGTAAGGTTTTGAAATTATGCTCGTAGGTCTTAGGCAATATTTATAATAACGTTTTTTGTGAGTTCAGCTCGTTATGTACCATTCTGGTGTCGCTTACTAGCAAATTAAAATAAGAATTCATATATTGTTCATCATCGGAGTCTAATGTACCGAATAGCCATTTTGATAATTTTCCTACACCTACATTAATCCTCTTTTTACTCTAAGATTATGAGAAAAGGTGTTTACTTTAATTGCGGATATTGATGTTAGGGATAGTGCGTTAAAACTTTTATTTTTCAATAAAATCGAAAATTGATTTTGGGTATCCTTTTTGGTTACGATATTTTTTAAAGTTTTTAGATCGGTTTAAGTTTTTGTTTTAGTCAAATTTTAGATGATACAGAAAAGAGTGTTTAGAGATAATGATTTTACTCTGTCCAATTTGAACAGGAAGGATGGGATTCTGTATTTCCTCTATCTTCACTGCCGCTAATATTTTCGTGCTCAAGCATATGAATAGAACGGCGATTTTCGTTGCTCTCTGAAATAAAAAGTTGGAGTTTTAGAAAATTTTTGTGATATGTTTTACCTTTGATCGCGATTTTATTATCATTGATTAAAATAAGGTCTTCTACTTTTTGGTATGGATTTAACGTTTTCCTTTGTGAAGCGTCCTTTTTACGCACCTTGTATACATTGTGTGTAGCGTCTATATTTACTACTGCCTATCTGGTTTTATTGCATTTATCTAAATTAGTCTTTGATTGTATTGTAGCTTTTTGGATATTAATTCTTTCCTAACGTATAGATTTTCTACGTGATGTAAATATTGGTTTATGTAATTAGGGTTTCCTTTAGTTATTTGGAAGGGTGTATGAGTAGTAGGAAACTGGGAATACTGCCGCCTCATTTCCCCCAGAATCCCTCATTTCCTCCCTCATACTGGACCAAATAGTTTTCTTAGACTAGCCATTTTCATCTTTCGAGATAAATATATCTTAAATTTTCATATTTCGAGATAAATGAGCATCCTCATTTCCTCCCACATCTGGACCAAATAGTTTTCTTAGACTAACCATTTTTCATCTTTCGAGATAAACCTATCTTGTTTGGTATCAATTAATATTAGATTTTTATCGCCTACCCGAATTTCTAAGAATTTTTGAAATTTTTTTTACCGTTAACTTTCTGAACCAAATAGTTTTCTTCGACTAGCCATTGCATCTTTCGAGATAAACCTATCTTGTTTGGTATCAATTAACAATAGAATTTTCTCAGCTATCCAAATCTCTTTAAATTTTTCAGATATCATCATTCTCCAGGGAGCTACCCTAATTTTAAGATTTCTTACCTGTTGCGATTTCTGAGCGTTCTTATAAATTTTTTAGTCATGCAATACATCAAATTAGCCTAGAATTTTACGCAGAATTCGAATCTGCAAACAGATTTAAAATCGGACGACGCCCTGCAAAGTTACACTTTAAAGCTCCCAAATCTCTTTAAAATTTTTGTTCATTTGTGACATATGCTTTAACCAAACATCTCCAAAAATCAAAAACCGTGGAAATTTTAGAAATGAATTCTTTATGGCCCATAAGTGTTTAATATTTAAAACCATTTTTCAAACGGTGATGCACTGTTTTTTTAGAATATTCAAAACCATAACTTTTTTTAATTTTAAACAGTTATCAAGGTCTGGTTTAACATTTTTAATAACTATGCACGTCATAATTATATGCTCAAATGCTTGAAAAATACAAGTCGTTAAGGAATTAATTTCTTAACGATTATGAGCTACCTAAATTACATCTTTAACATTTTTAATAACTATGCACGTCATAATATATAGTCAATGCTTGGAAAATACAAGTCGTTCCGAATTAATTTCTTAATGAGTATGGGCTACCTAAATTACATATGAAAGCTGTATATAATTTTTTTTCTTGGACTTTCTATTAATTAATTATGTTTGAAAACAGTGCATTAGAAATTGATGAATAATTGCTGGGGATTCACACAAGGTACATTCTAGCAACCAGCATCGACTACGTATTTAGGGAAATACAAATTTTAAATAAACACTTTAAACCTTTACTAAGGGAATACCAACTTGTTGTCTACAGGATTCTTAGTAATAAAGCAATTTAATTTTAAATAGCTTCTATGTTATATTTTCGGAAATGCTAGAAATGAATATTTTCTTTGGAAACAATCGAAGATTGCCAAAAACACTCGAAGAGTGCACAAACGCGGTTACTAAACTAATTAGCATTAATACCAAATATTCCGTACTTTCGTAGGTTGCTCATTTCCTAGAACCAAATCTCCCGCAATGTGCAATATCCTTAAAACTATCTACATTAATATTCTTAACTACACTTCGTGAGATCGCTTTAATTTTTTTTAATCGTGTCTTTCTCGCTTAAAATGCAGTAGGATTTAGCCTTATACCAACAAATTTTTAATACTAGACCCACATTAAAGTTGTCTTTGAATTTCCCTACAATTTTTTTGTTGACATGCGGTATATTGTGTTTATTATCTGCGGGGTACACCATTTTAAACCTAAAAATAAAAACAAGATAGTTTAATACGTCTATTAATAATTTCTGCTAATGTTGGCGATACAAATATGTAAAAACAAACTTTATCAAGAAAATATAATGTTTTTAATAGAATACATACATGTATTGATAACATCTATAAACCGCTGTGGTAACCAGAGTCTGGCGAATCTGGAATAGCCAAATCTCTAAACATTTGCGCAAGCGATTGCCTTGCAGTCGCATCTTTTAAATATTAGATGGGGTAACATTTAATAATTTCCAACACTGTCAAGTAATTTAAATTGCTGCAATCATTAGACAGAAAAATACTGGCACGGCTCTCTTCCTCTGATAACGTTTGAACCCTTTCTTCCTCCGTCGTATTTCTACATACATTTTTTATATCAGCAACAAATTTTTCGTAAAATTCTGGAAAGTTTCTACACCTTAACTCAGCCATTTTAAAACTGATTAATTCTCGCAAATTTAATAGCTTGATGCACTCGTACGCAGGTAGCACAATAACATTCCGATCTTTCGTAATCTCCATATTATATAAATTCTCTTTTTCAAAATTGTTCAACAGCCATATACTTCTATTAAAGGCTGTGCTCAGCAGCAATTTGAAATCTTGATCTAATTGTATGTCAACAACGTCGTTTCCAGTAGTCAAACCATTTAATCGAGTGTTTAACACGTCACGAGCAAATTGGTGAATTTGAAATTCCACTTGAAAAGTACACAATGTATAACATTATTTTCTTTGTGTTGTCGAATCCATTCAGTAAGTACACAATTTCTTCCAATCGAAGTATGAGAATGTTATCGTAGAATCTGCACACATACCACTACAGCATATAACTTGGATGACAGGTTGAAGACCACCATATAAATCAAAACCAACTTCTATTATATGGTGGTGAGAATTTTGGTAATATTTGTTATGTCGAAGGCGAACAGATGCTGACTGAGGGACTACACACACCAATTACAGAACCATTTTGTGACAATATAATGTTGGTTAAAATTTGCGACTTTTCTGACGCCGAACAAACATCTGCAAACAAAAGGATGTTTATCCTAAAAAGAAATTTGTGGTGCATTTAACAGCTATCTACGAAGAAAGTTTGACCGATTTGTTTCCGCTAGGCATGGTGTTAAAGCTAAGCTTCCGTTTTCTCTGGAAAGCACTAACAAGATGGGCCAGAGAGTAAAAGAAATTATCGGAAAAGAAGACCTCGAATGTATTAATAAAAAATTCCAAAATCCTATATGTGTTCCATACAAAGTGGAACTAGCAGATGTTAAGTTGGAAACTTTATTGGAGGAACTACCAGATATATTAGACGAACTCGAAAAAGATTATTTCTATCTTTTTGACATGGATGTAACCCAAGATTTTGCGGGTATATTTAGCAAGATGGAGATGCGTAATTATTTAACTACAAACCATAACTTTTGCTATAAGGGAGAATACAAAGAAAAGTGTAATATTATAGTTGACAACGATAAAACTGTGGGAATTGATTGTTTAACATGGCTAACAACCAATGCGAGAATTAAGATATACAACAAATTTGTGTGTCAGATAACAAGTCCTGGTGTTAATAAACAACTTGGCAATCATATACTAGATTTTTACGTTGTCCAGATGTACGTTTAAGGGAAACATTTGCGTCTACTTTGGCCAAAGAACATGGTATTACGCGATTGGAAGCGACAATATACAACTGTGCAATTGGAAGCTATGTCAGTGCGGAACGGGTGTATAATCCCTTAAAAGACTGTTTAACGTTATTGGAAGATAGTAAGTTATACTTCCTAAAGGCGTCAATGTACTCGGTACCACTTGCCAAAATGTGGAGTAAGCTATCGGACAAGCTACAAAATAGCTGTTGTTTAGTGTATAATAACCTACTACAATACGTGTATTGGGGGAATGGCAATACAAAGAAATTGACGGGCTTGCAAATTAAGTTGTCCGAAAAACCAAAAGAAAAGGAAACATTGATAAAGTATGTGCTTTCGGCTTTTAGTTTTAACTATTTACCCGTAAATTATTTGGAGATAGTAGAGGAGGAAGACAGCCAAGATAAAATAAAAATCTTACACAAGTGCTACATTAAAGCAGGTAGTACATATTTTACACAATCTGTAACACCATATTCTACAATTCCAAAAGAAATAGTCATTTCGGAATTGGGATTGATAAATACACCTAACATTTGCCCAGAGGTTGTACGACAACGCGCAAAAGTAGGTAAATAAGGCCGGTCCTAATTCAAAACGCGACAGACGTATTTTTCATGTGTAAAATACGTCTGTCACGTTTTGAATTAGGATCGGCCCTATATAATTTCAATGTAAAATAGTTGTGAAAACATTTCAATGTAAAATAGTTGTGAAAACATGAATTCTTATATACTTTCAATATAAAATACTTGTGGGCACGTTTTGAATTAGGATCGGCTTTATATTACTTTCAATGAAACACACGTATGTTGAAAATGTAAGTGCAGAGAAGAATGTGTGTAGCTGTTTTGAATTCGGTTTTCTAGCGAGAAGTTACACGTGCACCGTTTTGAATTAGGATCGGCGTTATATACTTTTAATGTAAAATGTGAAAACCTGAATTCTTTTCAAATGTAAAATACTTGTGGGCACGTTTTGAATTAGGATCGGCTTTATATTACTTTCAATAGAACATATTTCAAAACACACGTATGTTGAAAATGTAAGTGCAGAGAAAATGTGTGTAGATGTTTTGAATTTGGTTTTCTAGCGAGTCAGTATGACAGATGCAAAATATCGCATTCAAGTCAATTGTGTTTTAATTAAAGTGGATTCTGATTTATGTTTAGAGGCTGCAAATACACATGGGCCGGTTTCAATTCAAAATGAGTTCACTCTTGTGATAGGTTGAAAAGTGGGTTGGCAAAGTACGCAGATGGTGGTAATCTGCTATATAAGGAGATTGCTCCTAATATTAATTTAATTAGTCAAAGAAAAGCAATATGGATTTTAATACTCTTAATAAAACCACATATCGCAAACCTTATGTAAATTCAAAAGATCTTGTAGTGAATAAGAGGTTTGAAGTTTTAAAAGTGGAAACAATCAAGACAAAATATGGAGAAAGAGTATTAGTGGAAACAGAAGAGTTCAAGAGTATATTGCCATTGAGATATTTTGAATACCTTCAAGCACATGGAGTGAAACAGTTAAATGAAAGTATTGGCTCGAACAAACACGTATACGTAACTAGTAAGAGATCGATCGGTCTAACTGTCAACATAGAATTTTCAGAATAATATGTCACTAATTTAAGAAATTAGTTTATTATTATAACACATCTAAGTTGATTGAATAAAGAATGATGTATCAAATTAAAGTGGGTTCTGATTTATGTGCGTTTTACTTTGAGTTTACTACCTTGTTTAGAGAAAGTCTTGTTTCAAAAGAGAAACTTTTATAAAATACTTTTTTATTTTACAAATTGTTGAATATTTTGATCTAACTATTTATAAATGAAAAAGTGTTTATTAACTCCCGTTCTTGAAGTATCTGCTGCTCCCTCGCTGTTAGTTCCTCTCTTTTTTTGCTTTATTATTTCTAGTTCCAAATCTATACGACGCAGTAGCTTCTCTCCACGCTTTTAAATGCGTTAAGCAACTCTACTGTGTCATCTTCGTAGGATTTGTCATCTTCACAGCAAACAGCCATATTAGATTCTGTACATAACTTTTTCATAGTCAACATGTTTTTGCCTGATCTGTGAGCATAACATAAAAGATTATTGTAGGTTCACCTTTTCTTTTGTATACTACCTGATGTTTCTGAGAGGATCAGAGTGTATCAACGATCCTACGATAGCCTCAGAATTTCCAGAATGGTTTTTTGATCTAATGTAACTTATAAATTAGTACTGTTTTAAAAACACATGTATAAATGTGAAAAAGCACTTACCGTGATATATCTATTACGTTACTATCAAAAATAGCAGCAGTGTTGAATTGAGGCGAAGAACAACCAAAAACTTCTTTAATCACGTCTTCGTCAGAATGTAATATAAATTGCTCTAGAACTTTTACGTTGGTACTATTACAATTTTTGATTGAAGACAAGTTACTCATTTTTTAAAAGTTGCTAGTAATAGTAACTAATAATTATACAAGAGATCTGATTGAATACTGTTGGTAAAATCTACGTGAAGTATTTATATTAAATAATAAACTGATCTGTTAGAAAAATTAAAATTTGCATCGTTTTCTGAAAAAATTCAGCTCTGTAATCTATTCTAATTAACAAAACAGTATGTAAGCGAATATAATTATACCTCAGCAGAAATAATGAATTAGTTTCATTGTCTGAAAAAGAAATTGAAATGAATGCACATAATAAAACCCTAAATTAGATTAATTTCGTTTTAGATTACCGCTGACATAATTTAAGCTGTATAAGAAATTTTTAAAGGTACTGCTCAGCAGAAAATAATGAATTAGATTCATTGTCTGAAAAGAAATTGCAATGAATGCACATAATAAAAACCTAAATTAGATTAATTTCGTTTAGATTACCGCTGACATAATTTATATGCAAATATATAGGTAATTGTGTGTTTATGCGATTTTATGCTGTATAAGAAATTTTTTAAAGGTACTGCTCAGCAGAAATAATGAATTACATTCATTGACTGAAACAGAAATTGCAAGAAGGCGCATAATAAAACCTAAATTAGATTAATTTCGTTTTATATTACTGCTAGCATAATTTATTTTCCATAAAAATTAATAAAATTGACTTTATATGCATATATAGGGATATAGTAATTTGTGCTGAATAAGAAAAAATTCTTTAGTACTATCAACGTACTGGAAAATGTTTTTTCTTAATAACGGGTTTTTTTAAAAAAACCATTAGTGCGTGTAAATTATGATATTTTCTTCAGATTAATTTTTCGTTTAAAAATAATGCAATGCAAATAAATTCCTTTAAGTAGTAATATTTATAGAATAAGTTTTTATATTACCGCTGACACAATTTACATGCATATATATATATATATATATATATATATATATATATAGGTAATTTGTGTGAAAATTCTTTAAAGGTACTGTTATATAATAAAACTGCAGAATGTTTTTTTAATACTGGGTTTTTTAAAAACCATGAGTGCGTGTATATTATTAAACAAGACGGTTTAATCTGAGACATTTTTTTTTCAAATTTGCTTTGTTTTTATTTAAAAATATTTCAATGTAATCATAAAAATAGCGCTGTAATGATAATGTATTTTTCTGTACACATAATAAATAAAAGGTCGCATAAAAACATTTTTTGTAGTAAACGCATACGGAATGAAAAATGATGTTGAATGCATTCCTTTTGCAGTTGTTTTGCTCAGAGTTGCATTCAGTATGTAAATATTGGAAATGCTTGCATAGCGAATTATTTGTCATAGACACGTACATAGGTAATTGTGTGTTTATGCGATTTTATGCTGTATAAGAAATTTTTTTAAAGGTACTGCTCAGCAGAAATAATGAATTACATTCATTGACTGAAACAGAAATTGCAAGAAGGCGCATAATAAAACCTAAATTAGATTAATTTCGCGCGTTTTCCGTAAACTCAGATGAATGAACCTTTTTTGCAGTTGTTTTGCTTACGTCAGATGATATTTTATATAAATAGTAAATAGAGAAAATACTTGTATTATTAAGTAGTGTATTTTGATTTTCTATAGAATCATGAATGCTGAAACCGTATCCGAGATTAGTAGCGCAATTTTGAGATTAACTGTAAAATGCGTGAATCTAATTAAATCAGTGAATGAAATAACGAAACACATTTTAATTATCAAAGCAAATATTAGTATATTGAAGCTTGCTATTAGAAATAAGGTATACGAAGACAATAAACAAGAAAATCCTAGTAGGCTGGAATCTAATTTAGCACATCTTAAAAGCTACCTTGTACGATTGAGGCACTTGAAACGCTCTTTGGAATATCGTGGTAAAGGTGTTGATGCAACGCTTTCTAGAGGTCATACTCGAAAAATTTGATTTGGCATGATGTACAATCATGTTTTGGAAGTCGAATAATTACGGGACTTATTACCAATTTAAATTATAGAGATCCTCTAGTGTTCTTAGACAAGGCGTTCGCTAGTTTTAAACGCAAGATTGTTGCTTGCTTAAAAAAGTCAATGTTGAAAGTTAATGTAATATTTGCCGCTAACTTTGTTAAGCCTACAACTGGCGAAATAGATTTGAAAACGTTTCCTACTGCAAATCGTCACATCGATATAAATACCAATCTCAAGCTGTGGTATAAGGAGAACGTATTGAACAAGATTTCGAAGCGATTAGAAGAATTTTCCGAGAAAGATTCTGGTTGGGCAATCCAAGAAGTTTTACACTTGAAGGTAAATATAAACAATCATGATCCACTTAAAGGAGGGTGTTCAACGTTTGTACCGGTTCCGGACTTTATAAAAAAAAAGCTGTGGTAAATGTAATAAATAACGATCAACATTGCATTCTTTGGAGCTTGGTTTCCGCTTTATATCCTGCTAAACAAAATAGTCAGAGAATATCTAGCTATCCACATTTTGATACAGTATTACACTACAATTCAATTCAGTTTCCAATCACATTAAAAGACATAAAAAAAATTGAGAAGCTTAACAATCTCGCAATTAACCTATATTGTATAGAAAATACTAAAATACTGCCATTTTGTTTAAGTGAAAATTTTAAAAAAATTGAACCTATTAATCTGTTAGTTTTAAATAATGATTCCTTACAATATTCTCGTCCGACAAATGCTAATGAGAATCACTTTCATTTTTCTTGGATTAAGGATATGTCAAAATTATTTGCAAAACAGTTGTCTTTACATGAACATAGAAAATTTTTTTGTTATAGATGTTTAAATAATTTTAGTACAGCAGCATTACTTAAGCGTCATTCGAATTATTGCGAAAAACAGAATACTTGCTCAATAAGATTACCCGAAGAATCCGAAAAGTATCTAACGTTTAAACATTTCCACTATCAAGAAAAAGTATCATTTGTAGTTTATGCAGATCTCGAATGTGTATTAGAACCATGCAATGAGTCGGAGGTAATACTAAACACAGTCTCTTACCAAAGGCATATACCCTTTAGTGTAGCGTATTATTTGAAATGCTCGTATGATAATAAATATTCCAAATTTCAATTGTATCGCGGAAAGGATTGTATAGAATGGTTTGTTGCTCAATTGAAACTGATTTCAGAAACGACTAATAAAATTTTCTGTAACCCAAAACCTATGAATCCTTTAACAGAAGAACAAAAGTTAGCATTTAAATTTGCCCTTCACTGTCACATTTGCAATAAACCTTTTAGTATAGATGATATTAGAGTTCGCGATCACTGCCACTTTACAGGTGAATTTCGAGGAGCGGCTCATCAAGATTGCAACATCAATTATCATAATTTTTATATGATACCGGTAGTTTTTCATAACTTATCAGGCTACGATTCGCATTTCATTATTAAAAAAATTGCGTTAGGGTTTTCAGGTTTGGTAAGTATTCTACCAATAAATAAGGAAAAATACATATCTTTTACAAAATATGTAAATGGTACGAAAGTTACTTTTAGATTTATCGATTCATTCAGGTTTATGGCATCTAGCATCGAAAAATTAGCTTCATACTTAGATGATAATAAAAAATCCATCACCAGGGAAAATTGTAACACCGATAATGAGTTTCAGTTACTTACGCGTAAAGGTATATTTCTCTATGATTACATTAATTCTTGGGATAGGCTCAATGAAACCGATTTACCCTGTAAAACAGCATTCTTTAATCGTTTGCGCAGTTAAGAAATCTCAGATGAAGACTACAATCATGCTAAACACGTTTGGCAAACATTTAATATAAAAACACTAGGGGACTATTCAGACCTATATTTAAAAACAGATGTACTGCTCTTGACTGATATATTTGAAAACTTTAGAAAAACTTGTATGTTCACGTATAAGTTAGATCCGCTTCACTACTTTACGGCTCCTGGTTTAGCTCTAGATGCGATGTTAAAAACGACGAACGTTAAACTCGAGCTGCTTACTGATATTGAAAAATAATGTTTTTAGAACGGGGAATTCGTGGCGGTGTTTCTCAATGTTCGAATAGATATGCTAAAGCAAATAACAAATATATGAATGCAGATTATGATCCAAATTTCGATTCTAAATATTTAATGTATTTTGATGTTAATAATCTATATGGGGCTGCAATGTCTGAATATCTTCCATATGGAGAATTTGAATTTTAGATGGTACCAGTCCAGATATAGTACGTTTAGACATACTTAATATTCCCGATGATTCTGATGTAGGATATATTTTTGAATGCGATTTACACTATCCAGTATCTTTACATGAAATTCACAGTGACTTACCTTTGGCGCCTGAACATATGATACCACCAGTACCTTCTAATAAATCAAACTTAAAGAAATTACTTACAACTTTATATCCAAAACTCAACTATATTATTCACTACAAGAATTTAAAAATGTATTTAAGCTACGGTTTAGAACTGAAAACGATTCATAAGGTTCTTCGGTTTAAACAAGCTCCTTAGTTAAAAGAATACATTGATTTGAATACGAAATTAAGACAACAGTCAAAAAACAGTTTCGATATATGCTTTTATAAAAATATGATAAATTCGGTTTATGGAAAGATGATGGAAAACGTACGGAAAAGGAAAGATGTGAAATTAGTGACCAAATGGGAAGGACGGTTTGGAGCTCGTAGTTACATAGCGAAGCCTAATTTTCATAGTTGCACTGTTAGACAAAGATCTAGTCTTAATAGAAATGAATAAATTAGAGGTTTACTTAAACAAACCCATTTATGTAGGTTTCTCTATTCTAGATATTTCAAAAACCTATTTATATGAATTTCACTATAGTTATATCAAATCGCAATTTGCTAACAAAGCAAAGCTGCTGTACACAGATACGGATAGTTTGATATACGAGTTTAGCGTTGAAGATATTTACTCTTATATCAAACAAGATATTCATAGATTTGATACTTCCGATTACGACCCTCATAACAAATATCATATTCCATTATCAAATAAAAAAGTTCCTGGTATTATGAAGGATGAAAACAATGGTGACATCATGCTAGAGTTTGTAGGACTTAGATCTAAAATGTACACTTACAGAGTTCAGGATAGGATAATAAAAAAGTCAAAGGGATCTTCCTTAGCAAGTATTAAGCAAATTTCTTTTGATGATTATAAGAATGCTTTGTTTTATAAACAGACTGTACAGAAACAGCAATGTTTAATTAGATCGGTCAAACATGATGTCTGTACTGTTAAACAAAACAAAATTGTTCTTAATCCATGTGATGATAAAAGAATTCTTAGTACCTTAACCACTGATACTAAACCTTGGGGGTATAACTATACATACAGAAATGACTTGTAAAGCTTCAACCACTGGCTCAAATAAAGAATGCAATTTATTTTTTCTAGATTAACATATAATATTTTTTAGTTATAAAACTTCAGTGTTATGTTTATACCTGCACAAGTACGCCGATTTTCGTTTTTGGATGTATCTAAAAATAGGATACCTTTCAATCTGCCCGAGTTTTGAACTATATATTAGTATAAATGTATTGTAGAGAAAAATAGTAGTAGTAGTAACCGTAAAAACATGTAAAAATATTAATAAATAGACTGTGATTGCTAAATGATTTATTGTTTTTTCATAATTTGTAAAGGTACAGTAATAATAATAATAAAGTAATTATAATATTCTTATGCTGTTTGAGAGTGGATTGTATTTGACTATCTTATCATGAAGTATAAGGCAATGACAAGATGTATTTGGCAAAATGTTTCTGCTAGTTTCAAATTCTAATCTAATATCGACAGTACCAGATTTTAACGCTTCGTTTTGTCTAGAACAATCTATGACTACTAATGGTGCAATACTGTAAATCTTCAGGATTAAAAAGTGGCTCATTTTCCTTTTCGTAGTATGATTGCTGAAACTGAGCATACATCTCATATAACAACGCAGTCTGTTTATTCTCGAACCTCAAATTTAAGTTATCGTACGGGAAAATTTCTGAATTTAAATATAGTTTCATGTTGGTTAAATAGCAATGATCAAAACGACTGTAGTTGCTCATGTATCTATTTTTCGGTTGGTTTGGAAACCAACAATCACAAATCTTGGTTTTCTAATTGTGTTGTTGTTTTAATGTTCCATGTATGACGTTGCGTTTTTGTAGAAGTTGATATTCATGCAACTCCCATCCTCTAAACGGAATATGCAAATCCTGATTTTGTGCAACGCATTCTATTAAATTAATTCGTTGAGTATCATCAACGGCTACATGCGGCATTTTCCATAAAACTTTGTTTAAAACAACTTTTATTTCTTCATCGGGTGTAGGATTAATTATAGCATTAGTATCAAAACTAGAACGTAGTAAGACTAACTCATGACGGAGGTTTAAAATAATTTTTTTAAAATCTTCGCATAATCTGAGAACCATTGAAAGGTTTATTGCAACATTAAAATTCCCATTAGCATCAACTATTTGTGAATCATCCATAGGAAACCACCCAGCGTTTTGTAAATGTTTACTTTGATTGCTATTATATGAAACATATCCCTTCATTATAGACGTTAATCCAGGATTCCGAACACGATCTACAATGATACCACCAATCTCATATCTAATTTCATCAAAAGCAGCAAAATTCCATTATTTACAAACTTTGCTGTCTGAGACGGTGTTCCATCTGTTTTAATTAATTTGCCTTCTATGTACAGCATGCTCTTTGATGGTAAGGTGTATACATCTTGTTGTTGTATAGGGACTCGAATTTCATCATTATTGTTTAAAGATGTGTTAGCATAAGGTTGATGAGTATGTTTTCAATATTAACAATTGCATTGTCGAAGTAAACTTTTTCACGCACGTTCAGTATTTCACTATTCATTCTACTTTTTTAATTAAATGCAGTCCTAACGATTGTAGAAACTGCCGGTTTTGTGTTGTTAGCGGTCTTGAAACAATCAATCGAGTGTCGATTGCTTTGAAATTTCCAGCATTTATATCAATTCTTGACATGTTGCGTGGATTATACTTAATACCCATGGCTATTGCAGATTTTTTAAATGCAACCTTACAGTTAGCAGTTCTCCTCTGAAATTAACTAAATTTCCATCTTGATCTAACACTTTAACTATTATTTCATTTATTATACGTGACCTGATTGGTAGATATATAATCGTAGGTGGACACTCGACAATTTTAAAACCTGCAGGTACTTGAGGAAAAAATTCGTGTATTACATGGGCTGGTTTACTATTTAAATAGGATCCACTTGCAATATTACAATCGATTAAAACTGCATTCACTTTACAAATGTTGATCGCGTAGTCTGCTTGATGCGTGACAAATGCTAGCAATTTTCGCGGATTGAAACCAAGTAGAGAACCAATTGAATCCTTTTGGTAAAATCCACATCTAGACTACATTTAATACTACATTTAAGTGTATTATTGTCAGCTGTAATTTCTATATACACTGGTGTCTTTCTAGCGCTTCGTGATTGATCCATACGACCACGCCATCTTTTATCACCTAAAGCTTTTTGAAGATATTTATTAATTTCTCTAATCTCATAAGCACCTTCAGGTATTTCTATGAATTCTCCGTTAGATCCATAATAAAATTTATTATTTATTCCTTTTTCTATGTTTGGAATTGTGTTATAAGACTCAAAATTTGTTAATCCTAATACGTACTCCGAATCATTATCCAAGTTTATAGGCGGATTAAAATTGCTTGTTAAAACTGAAGTGTTTCCCGTTAGAGTAAAAGTGTACGACATAACAACTTAGTACGCAGTTCTATGCACTACTTAGAAATTGTAAGCATAAATGACCGCAAAACACAGTACCGTACGATTGTTCTTGGTTAATGTTATGAAGAATTTTACATTTACCCCCGCTATTCAAATAACTTATCAACTCTGTTGGCGGTCGCAGGTTTCCGTAGCTGTCATAGTAAATAGCGCTACTACCGTACTTTTTGTAAGAGGTCCAATGCGTGCCTAAACCTTCTATTCCATCTAAATTAATTATACCACATTCTTTTAAATTAACTTTCTTGGGAAGATTGTTTCTCATGAACACTCCACGGAAATATGGTACTTCTAATTGCTTAACAAACTTTATTAATTCTACATTGCTCAATGCTCGATTAGGTAAAATCAAGTTGCATTCCTTTGAGGTTTTGCAGGGGCTAAAAAAAGACCAAAACCTTTTTTATAAGGTTTGATGTACATGCCATTTCCGACTGCAATGTCCTCCATTGCCTTGTTATGACGTTGTTTTTCCGCTAGTTGTTCCTTAGCTATTTTAGTATCTGAAACTGCTTTTGCAACAGCAGCTGCACCTCCAGTAAGAGTACCAAGAGCGCTTAGGCCTGCAAAAATTGGTATTAGTGGTAGAAAACCTCCTGTTTTAGGAATTGATATAATACGAGCTGATTTAATATGCTTCTTTTGTTTTGCTGTATTGGGTGCCTTAATTGCTATGTTGATTGCATCCATAATATTAGATCCTTTAGTCTTTTTTAAAGCTGTACGTGCTTGTTTGATAATACTTTTAATACTTAGCGTACTTCTTATTTTACGTTTCTTTATCAGTTGTCTTATTTTATTGATATTTTTTGTTCTCAGTGATGCACAGGCACCCATACCAAGTTTTACTTTAGCTTTCATTGCGGTAGCTACTCCAAATGCTGCTACTTTTTCACCTAAAGACGAGTCACCAGAATTTAGTCTTTCTGTAGCTAACTGAGCTAACTTCGAATCTGCTTGATGACGTTTAGATAGATCCTTTTCTTTGGTATATGCAATATCGTGCTCCTTACAAGCCTCGTCTAACTTGTTTATTCCCTTGTCTCCCCGAGCTAACCGTTCGATTAGTTTTGTACCCGGACCGCAAAATTTGTAACCCGGAATATGCGCTTCAAATGGTAAATTGTTAATTACAGTATTTAATAGTCCGTTCCCAGTAGTTTTAGAATTATTATATGTAATCATTAGCGGACAACTATCCTCTCAAGCTGTGCAGTAAATAAATAAAATATTATGAATTAATGATTCTTTATATACTCGCCGTTTCTTATATATATATATATATATATATATATATATAATTCCACTTTTTTACAAATCGAATTTAGTACTTGCAAACATGCGTGTTGTGAAACAATCAACACCTTTAACCATAAACAATAATGACATTGGCGTGCAATCCTTAGCTAAAAGAAAAACATAGCGTTCTTCTGCCTTCATCTATTCGATGTCTAGTTGTTGGTCCATCAAATTGCGGTAAAACCAACGTTATGATTGGGCTGATAGAACATCCTAATGGTTTAAAGTTTGAAAACGTATATGTTTATTCTAAATCACTTTATCAATCAAAGTACCAATACCTTGAAAGTCTACTGCAACCAATAAAAGGGATCAAATATTATACATTTTCCAGTTCTGATAATATTATATCACCATCTGATGCTCGAAATAATTCTATATTTGTTTTTGATGATGTAGCTTGCGATAAACAAGGTATCATTAGGGAATACTTTAGTATGGGGCGTCATAAACAAGTAGACAGTTTTTACCTTTGTCAAAGTTATACTCGTATACCTAAGCACTTACTACGTGATAATGCTAATCTTTTAGTTTTATTTAAACAAGATGATTTAAACTTAAAACACATATATGACGATCACGTCAATACTGACATGAAGTATGATAAATTCCGTGAAATATGTGCTGCTTGTTGGCAAGACAAATACGGTTTCTTAGTTGTAGACAAAGATAGTGATCCAGATCAAGGAAGGTACCGAATAGGTTTTGATCACTTCATACATATTTAAACCTTGAGAGACGCAAGTATCGTTAGTATCAAAGAATTTTTTTTACTACAATAAACTTTTACGCAATGAACAAGGAGGCGATAAAACTTAAAAGAATTTTAATTAAGAAAAGAAACATTGTAAAAAACAAATTGCGTCAGTTAAAAGATAATGAAGTCGTCCAAGTGGAATCAATCTTACCCATAACATTACGATTAGAAACTATTGCTAATAAACTGGATGGGGAAAGTGCGGTAAAGAAAGAAAAATTAAAGAAGAAGAAGAACTGCCTCATAGCAGTGTAAAAAAAATTAAACCTAAATTGCTAGAAAGGAACGTTGACTATATTGATTCCCCGGTTATTGCTCAGCATATACGAAATATAAAAAATGAAACCATAGAGGTAGATGATGATGATAACGATGTTGAGAATGAATACGAAGCAGAAATTAATCGAAATGCGCAAGAAGCCCAGGAATATATTCAAAGCTTTGCCGATTCACCTGGTATGACACATTATCTCGAACAGCTACATCCGCTACCTCGAGAATATATTTACAATATGTTTAAAGATGTTAAGAACGAATTTGATCATAAATATGGTATTACGTTTAACCCTGATTCAAATGGTCTTATGATAGGCAATTCGAATTTCGCGTTGGATGATGAAAATGTTCTAATAAATGATTTGAAATATAAAGGTACTCCTGGATTATACGAACTACTGTTTAAAAAATATCCTGTCGGGTACAGTCATCAAGATCTAAAGTCGTATCTTGATATTGTAAAAGAACAAATGCTAATAAAAGATATTATTCTGAAACAGAACAAATTCAGGGTAATACTTCATATAAGTACAAAAATATAATATCTACATTAAACATACTTCCCCAAACACCCCGTAGACCTAGAACATTACCCTATAGAAAGCGTCTTGGAGACGGTATGACAATGGAAGTATCAAATAACGCTATAGATCATTTATATTGGAATGATCCCAATGAACTTGTTGATAGGTTATGACTTTTAGTTTCATCTCAGACTTCTGGACACACAGGTCACGGCAACGAAATAAATTCGATCATTGAAGAATTGCGTGAGGCGAAAGTAATTAGATGATATGACAATTGACAAATTTGGAAGGCACTTACATAACCGTAAAATAGATATAAGTGAACAGGAATATGAAAACAAGAGTGAAGGTTTTGAAACCTTGATTGAGTACAAGTTACATATGCTACATTACACGGTAGTAGCAACGTTTTACTCTAATACATTCCTCGACGGTGACAAGACATTTCTTATTTTCAACATTAAACATAATTATGAATTTCCTTATGAGGAAGCAGTCATTGAGAATATTAAAGGATACCCGCAAGACATTGAAATTCTTATAAACGAAAAAAGTTATGTAATTGCACAGTTACAAGGATTTTTGCTTAAACGTATGAATGTAATCAGCTTTCGTAACAGCGGTGCTATTATAAACAATACCACAATGTTTCTTGATTTTATATTAAAAGTTCCTTTCAAAGCAAGTGGAGCCCACGACATTCAAACATAGAAGTATTTCATTAATTGTATTTAATAAATCCTGATTAGAAAAAGTATTATGATAGTTGCTCAATCAAAAGTGAAAGAGGATATAGTAAATGAACTTCATAAACCAGCAAGAATAAATCTCAAGAGACGCAAAGTGATAGTAAAAGGTTTAAATGACCTTCTTCAGACCGATTTGATTGAAATGCTACCATATTCGCAAACAAACAAAGGATTTAAATACATTTTAGTAGTTATTGATTGTTTCTCCAAATACGTATGGGCTGTACCACTTAAAAGTAAAACGGGTATTGATGTTACTGCTGCAATGAAAACAATTTTAAATAAATTTAAAATCCGCCAAGAAATTTGCAGTCTGATTTTGGTAAAGAATATTATAACAAACACTTTCAATCCTTAATGCAGACATATGGCATAAACCATTATAGTGTTTTTCTACAAAAAAGCATGCATTGTAGAACGTGTAATTAGAACTTTAAAGGGAAAAATGTGGCGCTTGTTTAACCTGAACGGTTCTTACAATTGGATAAAAATTTATGCGATATTGTGAAACAATACAACAATACAGTTCACAATACTATCGGAGTCAAACCTGTAAAAGTTGATAAATCAAATGAAAAAACTATTCTTAAATCATCATTTACCCACATCAAACTTGCAACCAAAATACCAAAATATTCAATAAAAGACAGTGTGAGGATTAGTAAACACAGGGAAGCATTTACGAAAGGTTACACGCCAAACTGGTCAAATGAAATTTTTAAGATTAAAAAGGTAAACGTAACCAATCCTACAACATATATATTAGAAGATCAAGATGAGAAAGAAATCAAAGATGCATTTTATGAAACGGAGTTGCAAAAGGTTAAACATCCAAGAATTTACCTGGTAGAAAAAGTCCTAAGAAAGAGTGGAAATAAAGTATTTGTAAAATGGTTAGGCTTCTCTAACGTACACAATAGCTGGATCGATAAAAATAATGTTTGCTAGAAGTTGTTATAATAATAGTTAATAAGGTTAGCATTGTAAAATTATATTAAAATAAATAATACAGACAAAATCTTTCTATTGTTTTTTATTATTATTATAAAGGAATTTTGTAAGGCTAACATTGTAAAATTATATTAAAATAAATAATACAGACAAAATCTTTCTATTGTTTTTTATTATTATTATCAAGCCATTCTTTTAATAAAAAGATATTTTGTTTTGCGCATTGCAAATTGTTATTGCTGTGTCTACAACAATGGATGTTATATTTTAAACGATTGTTGATTTTTAACTCCGATAGCTTAGGACAACCTAGTGCAAGCATATCAGTTACAAAGTTTTGCATTATATATGTTTCAATCAATTTCTTCTTTTCTAGACCCTTCACAAATACTTCTTTACCGGGTCGGATAATTTGCTTCAAATAAAGCGCTATATATGATGACACCATTCCAGCCGTTGAAGATTCATCCCAAGAAATACCATGAATATTCCTTGTCACCCAGTCGTTATGTTTTATATGATCTTGACTCAAACAACTGGACTGCATTGGCAGTTTAAAAATTTGATGCCAAACATCACCTTTCAACAAGTCCAAAACCGCAATTTCTTTACACACAAACTCGTTTTTCTTGTATTTAAATCCCTGAATATCAATTATATACATGTTTGTATGTAAATATATGCAGTCAACTTCGACTAATTAAATTAATATTAGGAGCAATCTCCTTATATAGCAGATTACCACCATCTGCGTACTTTGCCAACCCACTTTTCAACCTATCACAAGAGTGAACACATTTTGAATTGAAACCGGCCCATGTGTATTTGCAGCCTCTAAACATAAATCAGAATTCACTTTAATTAAACACAATTGACTTGAATACGATATTTTGCATCTGTCATACTTTATAACTTCGCGCTAGAAAACCAAATTCAAAACATCTACACACATTTTCTCTGCACTTACATTTTTCAACATACGTGTGTTTTGAAATATGTTTCATTGAAAGTAATATAAAGCCGATCCTAATTCAAAACGTGCCCACAAGTATTTTACATTTGAAAGTATATAAGAATTCAGGTTTTCACATTTTACATTAAAAGTATATAACGCCGATCCTAATTCAAAACGGTGCACGTGTAACTTCTCGCTAGAAAACCGAATTCAAAACAGCTACACACATTTTTTCTCTGCACTTACATTTTTCAACATACGTGTGTTTTGAAATATGTTTCATTGAAAGTAATATAAAGCCGATCCTAATTCAAAACGTGCCCACAAGTATTTTACATTTGAAAAGAATTCAGGTTTTCACATTTTACATTAAAAGTATATAACGCCGATCCTAATTCAAAACGGTGCACGTGTAACTTCTCGCTAGAAAACCGAATTCAAAACAGCTACACACATTCTTCTCTACACTTACATTTTTCAACATACGTGTGTTTCATTGAAAGTAATATAAAGCCGATCCTAATTCAAAACGTGCCCACAAGTATTTTACATTGAAAGTATATAAGAATTCACGTTTTCACAACTATTTTACATTGAAATGTTTTCACAACTATTTTACATTGAAATTATATAGGGCCGATCCTAATTCAAAACGTGACAGACGTATTTTACACATGTAAAATACGTCTGTCGCGTTTTGAATTAGGACCGGCCTTATTTACCTACTCGCAAATATTGGTAGTAAACTCTATCCGTTTACGCTAAAGAAAATTGCCCCATTATGTATGCCATACGCTGTAAGTGGAAGGAAAAGACAACTGGAATTAGAGGAAATGGATGCAAAAAGGCGAAAATTGGACTACCTGGAAAACACTGCAACAATACGCGAGCAATACAAAGATGTGTTAGACAAAGAACATCTTATTAGAGAAAATGAGGAAGAATTAAAAGATTATTTTATGTGCCGATGGACTGACTTAGATACATCCGGGTTGTACAAGCTGTGTGCATTTGCGGTTAGTAAGAAAGACTCTTTTAGTTATGTAGGTGTTCTTGCAGAAAAAGTTGGTACTAAATCCGTATACTTTTTAAAGGTTATTCTAAAAACGTATTTATCAAAATGGCAGATAACAAAGACGAACTAAGGAATGCGGGTTTCGTAACCTTGGCGTACACCACACGTAAAGGGGTTCCGCTAAACATTGTATATTTACCTAGTAAAGAACCTTTCGGATCATTTAAAACCGAGGGTCTTACAACCTATAACAACCATATATTCTCAAAAGTGGTGGACATGCAACTACGCAACAGTGTGTGGGAGAAAAAGGATTTCCACCAATACCGACAAGAAGAAGTCGATCAAGCTAACAAGATACGTATGCAGGATATAGTGGGAAAGCTGCGATTAAAAGATTGTCACAAGCTGCAAGAATTACACGAAGGAATGGATCTGGTTGTCGGTGGAATCAAAGACTTTAAATATAGAGGCAAACTTCGGTACATTTTACAATTCGAAAACCTAGACGGTCTTTATGTATCAAACTATTGGTTAGAAAAGGAGATAGAAGACTTGGGTGTCGATTTAAATTTTAAGCTGCGAATAAAATTAGATAAAATTAAAACCACTGCAAACAAACATAAAGAAAGGACTGTCTTCGGTGTATAACTTTGTATTAAAATTAAGTTTAAATGACTCCATGCTTGGCATTAAATATTTTTAAATTTGTTATGTATAATGTCAGAATAAACATTTTATAATAGTATATAACATTGTTCTTTATTTATAAAAGGCTGTGACGTTACCCCGAAATAGCAGTCGCACAGAGAGGGGTGCACATGGACAGCGAGCATGGGCAGGGGTGCATACGCGCAGGGGTGCGCATGGGCAGGGGTGTGCATGCGCAGGGGTGCTCATGGGCTGGGATGTGTCTGGACGTACACGAGGGAAGCGGATGTTAACAGTCACCAAGCATCCAATTCTTTATTTGATGTGGAGTACTTGTTGGTGTATGTATCCGGAGTAAAAACACGATTTGTACACGCAGATAATTAATAAAATTAGTTTATCGAGGGAAGATGACAAAAGGTACATCATTCCTAATAGTACAACAATCTACGCATGGGGGCATAAAGATATAAGATAGTTGTTTATATTTGTATAGATTTTGTAAATCTATTGTGTATATTAGTTTTAAGATTCCATAATTTTTAAGTTCTTCTCCCACCTTCCAAATCCTTCCGGCTTCTATCCTGGTTGACAGAGTATACGTGTTATCTCCACGTGGTATTCGCGGGACACGGCGGTTTTAGATTTCTCGGGAGATGGTTGGCTAGGGCATTTGTCTTGGGTAGCGAAAAAGGTTTTAAAAATGGTGTTAAATAAAGATGGGCAAAAATCAGTGATTTGAGCCTTTAAAAGGTATAACTTTGTATAGGGTGGTCCTATTTAAAATTTATTTACAGATTTGGGGATCCCTAGAAAAATTTAATATTAGTTGATACCTAGCAAAATTTATTTATCTTAAAAGAGTGACTACCCTGCGTATAATAAATACAATATAACACTTGTCAACAAAAAAAAAGTTGTAGGGAAAATTAAAGACGTATTTAATGGGGGTAGTAATGTTAAGTCCTACTGTATTGTAGGCGAGAAAGATACGATTAAAAAGATTAAAGGGGTCTCACGAATTGTAGTTAAGTAAAACCGAGGGTCTTACAACCTATAACGAGCATATACCTCCAAAAGGAATGGACATGCAACTACGCAGCAGTGCGTGGGAGAATAAGAATTCTCTCTAATAAGAAATTAAAGTTTCCATGTACGTAGCACCAGTCATTGGGAAATGGTCGAAATGTGGAACCTATAAAGGCGATTATTAATTATGGATTAGAAAAATAATGGTTTTTTTGGACTAAATAAAATAGCTTAGACTGGTTAATGTATATGGTTACATACTCTCGTACACATCCACAAACATCTGTTTACGTCCACAATGGCGATACCAGTAGTTTTTGTTTAACAAATAGTAGGAAAGATACGTCAGTTGTTAGTGCGTGGAAGCCCATAGGATCGTTGGATTCAAAAAGAACGGTGCGGCGGGATGTATGGTGGCTCCCCGTTAGAATAATCGAAAGTGGTTAATCAATCGTATTAGATGTTTAAATAAGCGAAAGTGTAAAGGCCTACATAAACAAAAATTTAATTATCCGACAAAAAAGTGCGCGATGTGCTGCACTTATAAACAAAAGTATGGAATGGTGCTTTTTAGCGGCCCTAGCCGTAAAAAGGGTGACTGACTTTTTCAAGCAACTACAAGAATAGCAGTAGCGCAGAGAAGGGGTATGCATGTATTATACAGTGCACAGTTGCTGCAAAATATGTTAGTTTACGCGTAGCTCGGATGTGTAATTGATTACGACTTAAAGATCCCTCGGAGGTTTAGAAATTCTCAGCCCATTGTCGTTTGAAAAATGTTTGTAAATTATCAGAACAGGAGCGGGTCGAAGTTTAAGTTAGATGGATGATTGACTGAGTTTTTTCTACCTTTTACGAGGGAATCAGAAGTTGACAGACATCGAGCATATAATTCTCTATTTGGGCGATATCGAGTACTTACCGGTTCTAGAAATCATTACGTGTGGCCGACCGCTATGCGAAAGTGTAAAAGCCTACAGAAGCAAAATTTAATTATCAGACGAAAAAGTGCGCGATGTGCTATAGAAAGTATAAAAAAATGGTGCTTTGCATCGGTCCTAACTGTAAAAAGGAGAGTGACTTTTTCTAGCAATTACAAGAATAGCAGTAGCGCGGCGAAGGGGTATGTATGTATTATACAGCGCATTGTTGCTATAAGATATGTTAGTTTACGAGAAGCTCGAACGTGAACAAATTAAATTTTAATCTATAATTAACCACGGTCGTAAAAATTGGAAATTAATGGTTAATTTTAATACTGCAAAGCATATACTTTCGCTTGGTGATTCATTTAGAAAATATTCAAGCCCTCCATTTCCTAAAATATGACGTAGAAGTTATTTAAAATTAAATTGCTTTATTAGTAAGTATTCTGTAGACAACAAGTTGGTATTTCCTTAGTAATGGTTTAAAGTGTTTTTATTAAGTTTATGGTTATAGTATCACTGCATCTTTTACAGCACGACTTGCAACCAATTTGTGTACGCGTGCTATCACTCTTTTCGATTTTTAATATGCACGCGATCCGTATAACATGGAAGACGTTTCCGATGTTTCTACTAACGGCATTTGCACCATCGACGATGCGAACCAGGTGCATGCATTGGCGCTAAATGTATTGGACGAGCAGCAAGGATTATGATGTCATTTAGTCCTCCGCTGAATCCTCAACATCGTTCGGTCGTCTTCGGAAACCTTCGGTATGCATTCTATAAGGAACATAAATCAGGCATGCTAGAGTAAGCTTTTTAGTTATAAGTTAGTTCGATTACAAGTTTAACCAAAATCTTATAGTGCGGATTTTGTTTTGTACTAAACGTTTTTTAAATGCGAGCCCTGTCACGTCTACTTTACCAGGAGTGATGCTCTCAAACGGCACCAGAACAAATGTCGTGGTGTAACATCGTCCCCGGTTAAGCTTATACATCCGTTGGCAGCAAAGTACTTAAACTGTGGGTCTTGCAGTATCGCTTTTACAAGAATAGCTTACAGCGACACAAGGAAAAACAGCACGGTATGTCATTAAGCAGTAAACGCTCAGCTCCGCCAGCTGTTAAAGGGTCTTGTACGAAACAACCACGAATTATGTGTAAAGTGTGCGACATGGAGGTGTTAAAGTCTGCATACCCTGGTCCTAATAGTACAGCAACCTACACATGGGGGATAAATATATAAGGTAGTTACTATATTTGTATATATTTTATTGTGTTTCCTAGTACAAACAATTAAGGTAGGTCAGTAAACAGTATTTAATTGCTATTAATTGACTTGCATTTAGCGTACTTTCCTATTGTAATAACCGCATTTGTTTGGAGAAGATATACACGTTTAAAAGAAATTATATACAGCTTTCTTAATTATTAACCACGCGATTATTACGTAAAGTCGACCTTCCCATTTATATATTTAAAACACATTACATTGGAATGTTTTTACATTATTCTCATATTGTTAGGTTAACGACAATATGTCTTATTGACCGAAAACACGTTTCCTCTCTTTTTAAACAGCACATTAATCTTTTTTTGTTACAGGTTAAACTACTTGGATTCGACTACACACAGGAAATAATGTTATACTTTGTAAAATTGCATTCTATAAGTTTATTAAACTGTAAATCGATTATTAAATTTTTGCGTGCTTAATTTATGTTAATACTGCTACGTGTTTGGTTAAAGGATTGTAGATATTAAATAGGAGAGGTGATTAGAAATCAACATTGATAAAAAAAATCTTAAAATTAGGGTAGCTCCCTGGGGAATGGAGCTATCTAAAAAATTCCTAGAAATTCGGATAGCTGAGAAAATTCTAATATTAATTGATACCAAACAATGTACATTTATCTCGTGGGTGAAAGTGTGGAGAAAGATTTATCTCGCAGAGGGTATGTGTGTAACTTTGCAGGGCGTGGTCCGATTTCAAATCTGTTTGCAGATTCGGGATGTGCGTAAAATTCTACATTAATTTAATGTATTGCATGATTAAAAAAATTTATAAGAACGCTCAAAAGTCGCTACAGGTAAGAAATCTTAAAATTGGGGTAGCTCCCTGGGGGGTGATGCAATCGGAAAAATTCCTAGAGATTCGGGTAGCTGAGAAAATTCTAATATTAATTGATACCAAACAAGATAGGTTTATCTCGAAAAATGCATTGGTAAAAAATCTTAAAGTGAGAGTAGCCCCCTGGGGGATGATGCTATCTGAAAAATTCTTAGAAATTCGGGTAGCTGAGAAAATTCTAATATTAATTGATACCAAACAAGATAGGTTTATAGGTTTATCTCGAAAGATGAAAAATGGTTAGTCGAAGAAAACTATTTGGTCCAGAATGTTAGCTAGGGATGGACTCGGGCTCGGGCTTTCGGGCCGGCCCGGCCCGAGCCCGGCCCGATTTCGGGCTCGAATCCGGGCCGGGCTGTTGACTACTTTATTCGGCCGGGCCCGGGCCGGGCCTATCTTTCGGGCCGGGCCGGGCCAAACGACTCGGGCCGGCCCAAACTTTTCGGGCCGAAAAACGCACGAGTAGATACTCCATCGTCCCTTCACTTCTATCTCACATTGAGTAAGTCAACGTTCTTAATTATATTTTCACGTAATGTTTTCATGAACCCATTAATAATCAGTTTTTCGTCTTGTTTAGTGTAAAGGAGACGTGATATTATAACTCACTTCTTATACCGAATATTTTTTCTAGTCCTATTTAATGTTTCTCATGTTGTACTTTAGGCAAGTTAAAGATGCCCAGGAACATCAAACTAGCTGATTTATTCATAATTCAAAAGTTTGCACGATTTATATTATGTATATGTATATACTTCAAATTTCAATCATGCGGCGAACGTCGATATTATCAATCGCGTGTATAGTTTATGTCTACCGCCTACACTAGAGAGTTATTGCAACGTTCATTTCATCAATTTTTTAATAAAGTTTTCCCTTATTTGACATTTACACATGCGCAATTACACCTTTAATGTTTGTACTTTATTAAAATACAGGACACCTTTATTTAATTTAAATACAGGCAGGGAATGCTTTTATTAAAGGCGCCTTAATTTTGACATATGCCAAATGCCTATCGTACAAACTTGCATTTAATTGTCTACCAGGGGGTAGTCACTCTATAGGCGGTTTTAAAATAAAGTTTTTGGCGCCACCAACCGCATTGAAACTGAGTAAAAATTGAAAATTTTACAGATATCTGTAACTGTCAATCAAACAGCTGCACGGGCTGCGCGTCTCACAAAGTGACGATGACTACACCGACCAACGTTTGTTTCAATTCCGTATCTATTTTTGGTACAGTAGCAATAATTTTAGACGAAAAGTATTATAATATCACAATTTAGAAAGTGTGCAGTTTTCTATTGTGAAAACAGGGATGCAATTCGCCATAGATTTCCCAATCCAAAGAAATTTTTGTATGTTTATTACCAGTGGATGGATTTAATCGGAACAGCTTCTCTGAAAACAATGGATCCTGCATGGGTCTACAAAAATTTACGAGTTTGTCATGCTCATTTTGTTCCAGAAGATATTTGTTGAAATACGTATGCAGTTTCTAATAAGCATCTTTATATTTTTATTTTACCAATATTTAAATTTAAATATATACTTGTGAAACTTAAGTTTGTATTGATTTGATTACATTTTAACATAAAAGCATAAATCTTTCTTAAGGAAGCCACAGGATTATCTACCCCTTTTAATAAATGGAATGATAGGTAATTTGATAGATCTTTCTTATAACAATTTTGAATATAGGTACAGTTAGCAAAATATAAAATGTGGTACAGATATGTAATACATTGAACAAACTCTAAGTGCAGTATTTAACCTAAACAAGTCTAGTACTCAACAGCAGTGTTCAATAAATTACAATATGATATTACATTTTATATTTACCTAATTTGAATACATTTCCAAGCAATACATTTGAAATTTCTGCTAAATACGCATTTAGTGGCATATTTTCCACCAGATGACGCTCATTACTAGTTAAGCTTCAATCTGCATGGTGGCGCTAAACTTAATTGTAATTGTTTACGTACAGTGACGCATCTCTTGTATTATTAGTCTGTGTTGTCTACTTTGTGTATAAATATAGCCAAATAAATGGTTTTTTTGTAGTGTTGTTTCCGTAATTAAATTTAGAAATATAATGTCCAAGTTTATAACACGAAAAAGATATAAAACGTCAACGCTCTAAATACGAGGATGCTGTTTTGTAATGCTTTTCCTAGAAGTAAACTGTAAAAATCCTTTTGAAAACAGATATGCTATATGCTTCGAAAGAAATAAAAACTGTGTCTTGAAGTAAACCCAAAAAATATTTCGTAAAAACACTTTGACAACACATACAAATGTTATCGAATCAGTGGGAAATAAAAAACTCAAATAATGAAAAAAGATTCATCTTTGTGTGAATACAATTTCTTTGATTTTTTTCAATATAGTTAAACATGTATTATAGGTCACCTTATCACAAGAGATTAATTCTTTATTCATTTTTAAAACATAACCTATAGATCTAGAATACTAAACATATATGTCAGAATAAAGAGTAAGGGAAAAAACACTTGCACTAACACTCCTTTAGATTTGATGCAAACTTTTAAAAAAGGATACTTTATTTGAAGCTTCTTTTAATAAAGTCTGCTTGGAATGAGTTTGGAACAACTCTCTAATTTCAAGTAGGTAATTTTAGTAAAATTCTTTGAAGTAGGAACAACAAAATAAAGCGGACGCAAATTTATTATAAAGGTTATAAGATGCGTTAAGGGTACAATTTCATAAACATTGAAAATTGCTAAACATTTTGTACCTTTGTTACCTATTTCTAGGATTTTTTAAAGAATTGTTACGTTTATTTTCAGCATAAATTAATTACCCTATTTTTCTCCCTTATTAATTCAATACCCGCTCGAATAAATTCTGTTTCTACTATTAAATCCTTCAACATAATTAATAATAAACACGCTCTCGAATAAATTCCTCAACTTAAATCTAGTTGCTTTGAAACGACAAGTTTATGCAACAACTAAATAGTTATATCCTGTTTCAGGTACCCATTATCTTGGTATACACTATGACCGCCTATAATGATTTTCTCTATTGTTTCAATGTAAAAACTTGTTGAAATAAGGTCGCATACTATCTGATAAAACCCGGGTTTTCCAGTTTTAATTGCGCTTCGATAAGCGAGGATTTGTAGTTAGAATTCGTGTTATTTGAACCATTGTTAAATTTGCTTCTACAGCTTGTGCGTCGACATATTTTCTACATTATCCGTCACCGTATTTCAAAAGCAATGCACGTCTGCTTATTTTCTGTTCGACAACTAAAAGGTGTCTTGCGTGGATTACTTTTTTTTAGCTGAAGGCAAAATGGATTCTTCCTTTCTGTAGACCAACTGCTTTTGTCCGTAGGTCGTTGCTGTAGTTACGATGCCAGGGTGAATGGATCCTGAATACCGCGGCGTTTCTGTGTTGACTCACCCTCGACGGTTTTCAAGCTAAGTATCCGGACACCTACAGGTATGCAACTCGTTTTCTTTTGTGTGTGTCAATGGGATACTCCGTATCAACATTTGGTGTAGTTATGTGACAAGAAATGTCACATTGTAGAGCTATTGTTCGTTGCTGCTAATCGATATTATCGCTCTACATGTGTGATGTACCTGTGTTAAAAGTATTGGACAGACACGTGCTTATTCCTTTGTACTTATTAGTTTATTTTACAAACGGTACTATGTACGATTTAAAAGATATCTGACAAAAAATCCCACACGTTAATTCTTTTTTACTAATTAGTTATTTTTACAAAAAGTATTAGGTGAAACTTTAAAACTGCTTGACAAAAGCTCTCACAGGTTTATTTACTACTGATTAATTTTATTTTGTGTAAATACGAGATGCGCACTTCGTATGTAATGTACTAAATTGTTCATATCACCTAACTGTTTGCATTCAAATAGTAACCCTTAATTTATTGCTCTTGCTTGTTTGTACAAAATCTGTTATTTATTTTTATTTGTTAATAGATCATCGTGGGCGATGTGTTTTTTGTTTCTTTTGGTATGTAGGCGAATCCTCCCACTTTCCGCGTTTAATAGTTTGCCTGGTACTTACTTTTCTTCCGGCTACGTCTAGGTACGTAACAGAATCAAAAATCAAATGATATACTGCGATATGTTCCACAAGCATCTTGATTGTAATTCAAAATCATTATACTCTTGAATTAAACAAAAGAGTGATAGTTACTTGTTGAACACAACAGAAAAAAATATCTTCTCATTCGCTAAATAAAAGTCGGGCCGGCCCGAAATTTCGGGCCGGGCCGTCAATTTTCATTTCGGGTCGGGCCTCGGGCCGGGCCGGTTACTTTTTGCGTCGGGCCGGGCCGAGTCCATCCCTAATGTTAGCGGTAAAAAAAATCTTAAAAATAGGGTAGCTCCCTTGGGGATGGTACAATCTAAAAAATTTCTAGATTTGGGTAGCTGAGAAAAATCTAATATTAATTGATACCAAACAAGATAGGTTTATCTCGTGGGTGGAAGTGTGGATGCTCATTTATCTCAAAAGATGAAAATTTAAGATATTTATCTCGAAAGATGAAAAATGGTTAGTCGAAGAAAACTATTTGGTCCAGATGTGTGTGGAAATGAGGAGATTCCCTCATTTCCACCTTATGGGGATTTACATGTAAATCTGTATGGAAATGAGGATGCTGGTGGAAATGAGGGGGTGATTCCTCCAATAATGTACTACTGTCAGGTAAAAGATTTTTTTCTACTGGTATATATTAGGCCCAGTATTGAAAAACCAAGTTTTCCAATTCAGCTGACCTCGGGACAATTTTCTGTGGGCAAAATTCTTGGAAATTGAAAAATTATACAACTGTTGCGAATTTTATTTAAATATTTGGAAATATTTGTCTGTAATACTTTTCTTTTATTTTCATCTTAAAGTGGACGAAATATTCTACAAATTTCATTATTACATTACCATACAATCGTATTTATAAGGCTATTAATATGTGGGCTAAACCAACCGAAAAACTGGATGAACCGATTCAATCAATAATATCAGACTTACAACACACATTTTCTAACAATAATTTTATATTCTTGTTTTTTTAATAATAATAACAATTAAAGCATATTTAGATGTGATACATATTAATTACAGATTAGTTGACTGTGGTAGTATAAAGCCCGTTTTAGACGATCCTATTCTTTTGGACAAATTTTCTTTAATCAAATATTTTGAGCAAATATGATTATTTGCAAATACATCCCATTTTAGACGATCCTATTTTATTAGCATCTATTTAGGAAGAGATTCTGCGCCGTATTACATTTAAATGAGTTGGTATCTCGAGCTTTTCTACTCTTTAGTTGGCAATTTTTGTTTGTCATTTTTAATTGTCAGCTGATCACATGGTAAAATACAGTGCTTACGTTATTTTGTTATCAATATGAATACTGATAGTGATTCATCGGTTATATTGCTCGCTGCGGCTGCACCTATAATTATACTTATTATGCAGCTTTTTCGTAAGAAAAATAGACGTTTCTGGTCTGAAAGGCGGTTGTTACGTAGGAACGAGGGCTTGGGTGTATTGGACATGACACAAAACGATTTAAGATTCCAGGACCCAGAATCCTATAAAAATTTTCTTCGAATGTCTGATGAAATGTTTGACGAATTACATGATTTGGTAAAATATGATATAGTGAAACAGAATACAAATATGAGAGAAAACATTTCTCATCAGAGAAGAAGTAGTGATCTGTGATCTGTTTATGGTATTCAGGTTTTTGTTATCGTGTATTGTTACAGTTTAGCACTGACACGTTTTCTTGCGACAGGAGAAGCATATCGTTCTCTTATGTACTCAACTCGAATACACGAAAGCACAATAAGCTTATTCATTCCTAAAATAGTCAACAGTATTTACAACAATATGAAAGGAGCATATGTAAAAGTATGCAGAGCATGGGTAAAAACAATATAATTGCTTTAGCCTTATTGTAGATGTCAAAGACTTCTTTAGAATGGAAAAATATTGCTAGTAAATTTAGCAATTTATGGAATTTTCCACTGGTGCTAGGTTTAATAGACGGCAAACACATTAATTTTCGACCACCACGGAGTTTTGGTTCATATTTTTATAATTACAAAGGAAAGCACAGTATAGTGTTAGGTGTTGTAGATGCAACCTACAAATTTATTTTTGTGAACGTGGGCGTTAATGGTAGAATCAGTGATGGTGGTGTTGCACCCTTCCTTTTTACAGGTAGAAATGGGTGTACAACAGAGTCTAAATTAAACTCTGGCGGGTCTAGCGTCGACCGTTTGTGGCTGCGGTAGATTGCAAAAGACTATATATTAGGGGTTTAGAGAACAAAATTAAATTTTACCCAGACAAGTTATAGGGATGCAATTTAGAATATGACAAGAAAATACCTTAATACAACTTATATATTGACGTTTAGTTAATAACATTAATAAAAAAAAATAAATATATACCGTTATTTTTTTACAACCAAATTTTCATACGACAAAATCAGTAACTGTAGTGTATATATCTACACTCTCATAATTTTAAAATTTTGTCTTAAATGCTACCAGATAAGATATTAGAAAATCTAAAATTATTATAGTGCTTAGACACAATTTCAAATTAACGTTCTGAATAAAAGGAAATTATAAATACACTTTGTTGTGTTTAACATTAGTTAAGGGAATTTGAATTGAACATATAACTTGAACATAACCTCAAAATCCACAAAAAAAAAGGTTTTATGAAAGCTTTTCTGTTTACAAACCATAAGGTTATATAGGAAAGCAAAGAAATATTAAATTAGTTAAAGTAATCGATAAATAAAGTTATGACTATATTTTACATGCATTATTTTTCTAGATAATTGAGATTTAAAATGTAACGCACGCACATCGTTCCAAGACAAAAGTAAATAAGATAAACTCATACCTGTATTCTAGATATATGAAAGGAAACGTATACTTAAACATTGAGCTAACGGCTTGTTTAGAATTATAGGATCTTCTTACGGTTTGTTGAGACGAACACCCTCATTGTTTATTTTGGTTGTTAACCTCAAACTTCTAATTTGTAAAAGCCAATCTTTCCGTTCTACGACTATATGTTTTGTCAACGGAACATTTAATTTATTTTTGAAGGTAAATAACGTCAACATGAATTCTTGTACGATAAAAGATAATATTTGTGGGTAGTAAAATTAATACATAGACTTAGATAGCCTAGCATAGATAATTAAATTCTCCATCAGAAAGGACATCTTTATCGGAAGACTCCATGTGCTCAAAAGACCGTTAGATATGAAGACAAACGAAAATTTGTTCTGGTTTAAAGATAACTACACATTTTGAGAGAGGGACAAAACAAGAAAACTATCCTAAATGACAGATTCATATATATACACCAGTTGCGTATTTATGAACAATATTCATAGGTTTACCAATTAGAAAAATACATATAATCAATAATTATTTATATTATTTATGCAAAAGAAAGAATATTAAATTAAAACTAAAGATCGACGTATATAGTGTGTTATTTAATAATATTAAATAAATTAAAACTAACTTGAGATTGTAAACGGTATTAGTATAAAATTAAGACGAATAATGCTTTTATATTGAAGGAAATGGAACCACAATGTAACATGGCAAGAGAACAGTGAATTGACATGTTACAGTGTATATAGACAATGAGATTTTAAAGAGATAATTAAAAACAACTTTGTTAATTTTCCTCCAGATGAATGCCTACCTGGACAAAAAAAACGGTACCTTATACATTTATCGCCGATGAAGCATTTCCGCTTTGTCCTCGTTTAACGAAACCATATGCGTGTAGTCACTTGGACAACCGCAAACGTTTATTTAATTATAGATTATCAAGGGAACGGCGAGTTGTCGAAAATGTTTTTGGTATTCTTGCAAACAGATTCAGAATTTTTTTGACAACTATAAATTTAGAACCAACAAAAGTTGAAAATATAGCACTTGCTTCTTGTGCTTTACATAATTTTCTTGTTCCAAGGTATACAAACATAGATGATTTGAAGGAAGTATTACCACATTTAGTTTAACAACAAGGGCCGAATCGAGCTACAAAAGATGCTTTAAAAATCCGAGAAGCTTTCAAGAATTATTTTAATGCACATGGAGCAGTAAATTTTCAATACAATTTATGTAGGTAATTGAATTTATTATTATTGAAATACAATACTTATAATAAAATACATGTAGATACAAAAAAATTATTTTAGAGTTGAAATGCAGAATCCCAAAGTGCGCATGTTTATTTACTAAATTGGAAGCAAAATAAGACGTGTTCCAATTTCGTTCAATTTAATGTACGATTTGTATAAATATTTGACCAAAGAAAATTTGTCCAATTCTGTACAAGAAATAGGATCGTTTAAAACGAGCTTATCACGAAAAAAGAGGGGCGCAACTACTGAAAGAACCGTGTCGTCGGCTGTTGGGAAGGTCAGCCAGCTAATATATCCCCACCACGGCCTCTTTTTACCACATAAATATTAGATTAGGCAAGTAACACCTTCGCATCATACAGTAAAAGCCCGGTGGGTTCAGTTTCGTTCATTTCACCGCGTTCGCATGTGCTATTATGGCGTTATTCATTATTTAATAATTAAAATTAAATAATTATTTATTTATTGAATTATGGTGTGAAAAATTAGTGCACCTGACGAGGATGTGTTTTGTTTCATTTGTCACCTTTGCTTAAGTGAACGGCAAACACTTGTAGTTAAAAAGAAAGGAGTGCAAACTCTTCGCGAATGTAATGTTAAACGTAAGATTCCAGAACATCAACGATTATTAAAAGATTTGCAAGAAGTGACAGTGCGTACAGCCTGTCAGAAGATCTACACCAATAAAAAAATGATTGTAGCATATCTACCCACGAGTAGGTCATGTTGGAGATCAATAGCTTGGAGTGTCTTCATCACTTCGATCAAGGTATAAGAATTTCAATTTTAAAAAGCATTATTTCTTGTGTGGAGAGGGAGTCGATGATTGCTTTTTTACAAAGCAAGAAAGATTGCCATACACAGAACGTAATTCTATTCATACAGTAATGAAGATAGAAATAAAAAATACAATTATGGAAGCAGCTGAAAATGGTGGTGATAAGTGGGTCCAAAAAGTACAAGAAAGAATTAGAAACGTGGTATCATCGGTTTTGTCAAAGGAAACTTTACCAAAAACCTGGAAGTGGACAAACAAGAGCACACCGACCAGCAACAAACATTGACGAAGCAATGGAAAATATTTATTCTTACCATGAACTGAACTCTGAAGAGTGTCAATTTTTTATTGGAGATTTAATTAATGCAATATAGTGAGATTTTTGTCCAGATAATAAGAATAGTGAAAGCACGCCTCTATAAAAAATATGGAGAAGACATATTAATAGCTGAAACTTCCAACAAAAAAATCAGTTGTGTGCTTTCGAAACGTTGGATACAAAATACTCAATGATCACTGGTATTTGAACAAAAAATCAAATACTGGGAATACTGAAGATATACGGTCACAAGTGTACAATACATTACAGTACCCTCCTTCAGACAACTTCTTATCTGATGTTGACTCGGTTATTCCAGATTCATTAAAATTACTCTGAATCAATCATCTTGAGGCATAAACGCGGTGCACTGAATACATGGAAGAAGAAGTGTGTCGCTTTGTCACATGCAGTCATAAGCTCGTTAAGGCCACGGTCGTTCCTTTCTTCCTTTTTGACTGGAATTAGTTCGTATTTGTACAGAAAGTTCGGTTCAAAACACCTCATCAACGTTCTATCAGCTGTTGGCTTTGTAGCATCCTACTCTGAAGCATCCTTTCTTGAATTGTCCTCCGTCCTACGGTGTCAAAAATAAGTTTTCGACTATGGAGATTTCAATGTCAACACTCTTGATGGTTCTGGGACTTTGCCATGGGAGGAATCATGTGTGTGACTCCCCACAACGCCTTGCTTCCTGAAGAATATGTTACACGTTTGAGGAAGTGTTCATGTGCTGAGATTGTACAACAAGCGGAACAAATTCAACTGCAAACGTTTCACAGAACAGATAAGGGAGGATTACAAACTGTTTTAATTGAAGATGTGCAGAAGCTTCATCGACCACAAATGAAATAATGCCGTCATCTTAGTAGGTAATTAAAAACTTCAAGCGTTCCAGGATGGAATGGCTTCATGGAGCAAGCTACAGCAAATGAATAATATAAACATTCAAAAATAATCTGTCTTCCATTCATCAACTCTCCACCAACTCAGTATGACACAGTATACACTTCTCTTGTAATTTCATCAAATAAATGTAGGGAACTCAAACAAAATAAGGTCTTCGTTACTTTTGATCAACCATTGTATTTAAAAGCAAGAGATATTCTTGCAAATAGCCACCATGACTTAAAAAATGTTACTGCGAGGCTAGGAGGTTTTCACTTCTTAATGTCATTTATGAGATTGATTGCCGTGATAATGGCTGGAAGTGGCTTAAAACAACTGTTTTCCACAATTTTCGCTAAAAATAGTATTGAAAAAATTCTGTCCGGATACGCGTATTCTCGGGCTGTACGAGCTCATATATTAACAAATCTTGCCTTAGCGTGTCTTGTGTGTGATACAGTTGAGCATGCAGAAAACGAACGTGCTGCAATGGGCGACATCATCTGCAGTTGTGATCGATCTGTGATATTGACAGCCTATACAAGTAATACGTACTTTCAGTATGTCAGCAAAAAATTTAGAGAAGCACTGTGTTTGCTCGAAGTAATGGACACACCACAAAGTTATGGATTTAGTATTTCTGTATGACTGCACTGATGAAATAGTTTATCGAGATAGAGCGGACGGGCAATTGGATTCTTCATCTTGAAACGGTTAAAAAAATGCTTCAATTCTTTCATGCAGCCGTCCATTTTTTGTACGCTAAGTGTGGACACCTGTACCTACAAAACATGCTGAAACTGTAAGAATCAATGAATCCTACTGAATACAAGAAGTTCACCACAGAAGAATACTTTACTATACGGCGGTCCAGCAAACACTGGTCTGGGATTTGGCCGGACATGACTATTGAACAAACGCTTATGAAGAACATGAAGGGTTCTGGATGGCTTACTCATGAAAGAGGATTTACAGATAGTGTCTTAACAAGATGGACTTTGGGAATGGTAAACATGCAGAATATTTGTAATGAAATCGAAATGGAGTGGGGTGTACATCCTGAAACATCAGAACAGTATGTAGACATGCGAAGTTCTCGCATTGATCGAAACATGGATGACTCAACAAAACTACGCGACTGGCTTTTACAACACCCTCCCTTCCCAAAATTTAATAACATAATGTCACTGAGCAACGGAATTGTCGTATGTGCAGACGTGAACTGTCATATGTCCCAAGAGGTGGAAACAACGAGGGTTAATAGGATAGCTGGTGACAATTTTCACAATATGAAGTACCAGAGAAAACAGAAAGTAGTTACTCTTGCGTCTGTTGTCAGCAGCATAAAAGTAGGAAATATTAAAGTAACTACTGTTGATCCACTAACACTGTTTCAGAGAGTGTGCCTTACTAAACAGTCTTAGAAAGATTTACAAACTGTTTTTTTATACGAACTTGCACCCTACCCTATGTCACTGTTTTCAGAAGAAGAGAAGCGAATGGGAACAAAATCTTCGTTGTACAGTGCTTTTACTCCGTTACAGAGCCAAGAAATAGTTGGGAAGAATAAATTTGTTTTGACGATGGAAGATATCTTCTCGATAAGGTAATTTGGCCTCGAAATGTTTCCTTTGCTACCATTGTTAAAATTTATTTTTCTTACTTAAAAAAGCACTACGGATCACAGATTATGGTTGTATTTGATGGATACGCATGTGATGTCGCACGTAGTGGTACGAGGAGCTCAGAAAAGGTTGCGACGCATGAAGTTGCATTATTCTGGTGATGTTAAATTTTATGCAAACATGATCAATCAGACACCGCAGGAAAACGAACGACAACAATAAAAGCCGTTTGATAATATTGCTCAAAACAGAATTGAAACAGAATGAAATGAAGGTTAACCAGACAGAAGAGAATGTTGACATTTCTATTATTACCACTGCCATTTCAAAGGCTTCAGAAATTGAATGTGTAGTAATCGTTGGAGAAGATGTAAATCTTCTTGTACTAATGGCAGGATTAGGACAATCGTACTGAAACATTTTTTTCTATAAATCTAGTAGAGAGAGAGAGAGAGAGAGCAGCAGTAGACGTGTTGTTCTCTACTGCATCCTTCAAGTATGACATAGAGAATATACTTTTCATACATGCATTTAGTGGGTGCCACACAACATCCTCTCTCTTTGGACAAAGGAAACTTAAATTTTGTAAAATTTTTGACAAGTATCCTCACATGAAGGAAATAGCTTAAGTGTTTAAGAAGCCAAACAGCAGCACTGAAGAAATCACCAAGGCAGGAAAGAGGTTTCTTCTGGCACTGTACGGTAATGACGTCAGTTCCATCGAAACATTAGACAAACTACGATATCAACTCTTTGCTAAATCAGCAACTTGCTACGTACCTAGTCGTAGCCGGAAGAAAAGTAAATACCAGGCTAACTATTAAACGCGGAGAGTGGGGGGATTCGTCTACATACCAAGAAGAAACCAAAAAAAAAAACAAAACACGTCGCCCACGATTATCTATTAACACAAAAAAATAAATAAAGGATTCTGTACAAACAAGCAAACAGAAAATAAATTAAGCGTTACTATTTTACAGCAAACAATTATATTGTACGAACAATTTAGTAGATACGAAGTGCGCATCTCGTATTTACACAAAATAAAACTAATCAGTAGCAAATAAAAACTGTGAGAGCTGTTCTCAAGTGCTTTTAAAATTTCACCTAATACTTTTTATAAAGTAACTAATTAGTAGGAAAGAATTAATGTGTAAGAGCTTTTGTCGAACGTTCTTAAAATTTCACCTAATAATTTTTGGAAAACAACTAATTAGTAAAACAAATAAACGTGTGCGTTCTTTTCACACGCATCTTTAAGTACATCGCATTTGTAGAGCGATAGTATCGATTAGCAATAGTTCTACGATATCACGTTTCTACACCAAACTTTGATACGGAATATGCCATTGACACACACAAAAGAAAACGAGTTGCATACCTATAGGGGTCCAGATACTTAGCTCGCCAGCCGTCGGAGGTGATTCAACACAGGAATACCATGGTCGTCAGCATACATTTACCCTGCTACCATAATTGCAGCAGCGGTCTACGGACAAAAGTAGTTGGTCTACAAACAAAAGCAGCTGTTGCACATAAAGCGAGAACCCCTTTGGCCTCCAGCGAAAAAAAGCTAAAAAGAGCATCTGATTAAAATGGGTACGCGCGGAGAAACTCACCGAATACACGCAATACACCTAGTTGTCGAACAGAAACACGTGCATCGCTTTGGAAATACGGTGACGAATATATGTAGAAAATATTTCGACACACAAGCTGTAGAATCACATTCAACAATGGTTCAAAACAACACGGAGTCGAACTGCAAATCCTAGCTTATCGAAGCGCGATAAAACTAGAAAACCCGGCTTATATCGGATACTGCGCGACCTTATTTCAACAAGTCGTTACATTGGAACAATAGAGAAAACAATTATACGGCGGTCGTAAGGTATACCAAGATAGCGGGTACCTAAAAACAGGATGTTGTCGAAGAATTTAAGAAATTACCGGATACCTAACACAAGGCATAGACTATTTAATTTATCGAATAAATTTTCGTTGTACAAGAAAAAGGGATTTGAGTTAAGGAATTTATTCGAAAGCGTGTTTATTATTAATTATGTTAAGCGGGCTTTACTGAACAGATACACTATAAAGGGGGTTGTTGAAGAATTTAAGGTTTGAAACGGAGTTTATTCGAACGAGTAATGAATGAACACGGGAGAAAAATAGGGTAATTAATTTATACAAAAAATAAACGTAACAAACTAAAAGCAAATTTCATCTTGCCAAATTACCACCAACACGATATGCAGCACATTATCATTTGCTACGATGTTATCAACAAGTACATGTACAACTTGGTTGGGAAATATAGTAAAACCAGAGGACTGGGGTTGCGCACGCAGCAACGATTGCCTCAGATCAACTGAGATGAGTTGATATCCAGCGCCTGAACCGCTACTTAAAGTCCTTTCATGCTCATGCAAGAAGGGTTGCAGAGGAGCATGTATCTGCCGAAGATCAGGTTTGAAGTGCTCAGCAATTTGTAAAAACTGCAGTGGCCTCGCTTGTGAAAACGTGGTTGATTTTTCTGTCACAGTTGAAGAAGAAGGAGAAGTGGAAGAAGAAACTGCTGAAATGAAGCAATCCAGCCTGACTCAGATGAACAGTAAATCACCAGTCCAATTGAAGAAGAAACTTTTCCTTATAAATATGCTACATATGAATTAGATGACATCAAACCTGGCCCGTCAACACTTTAATTTAATTTAATCAGGGAGGCTAAGTTCACACATGTCAAATATCGCATTTTCGTGCAATTCTAACATGTGATGACGGAAATCAAAGTATCTTCGTTTGCACATCATGAATCAAGTCGCTTTTTCGTTTGCACACCTTTAGTTCAAAACTAATTTAACATTTACTTTCGTAGTACCCGCTATACGAGAACTATTGTTCAAAATGTGCAAAAATTGATTACAATGAGACTAATTGATATCTTTTCGTTTGCACATTACCAGACATACACATATACCTATACTGTTGATAGAGAATATTTTAATCAACACATTTACTAAAATATTGTTTTCAAATGTATATAGTCCAATGTATTTACATTATTATAAAGCGCCACAAGATGTCGCTAGTTCGAGAATTCCGTTTTCAAGCGTCTCGTATGAATACTAGACAACAGGAGGTATGCACTTTCCCTCATGCGAAACTTGAAATTTTTGTTGTATTTTTTACTATTAGTTTGCAGTTAGATGCACCCGCTTGAGTTGATGCTAGTGGTAGTTAGATAGTTAAGGGCGCGATAGCATCCCTCTATTTTCATAACACGAACTAATTTAAAAATAGCCGCCTTTGTGGTATAACTTTCGCATGATAGAGGGAACTACTTTATTTTAACTTTAGTAGTGTAGTGGTTCGTTTCCAAGTTAGGCAAATAACGGTTGCTAGGATACGGTACGATGCTGGTTTTTCTCCATTTCTGTAACTATTCATCGTAAATGACCTTCAGCAATTTCAAAGTTGTTGAACAGCAAGCAAAGCGTTAGATATAGTTGAAATCAAATAAAGTCAAGCATGACTCATCGTTGCGCATATGAATAAAACACAGTTACAATATTGTTATGCTACTCTATTACTTGGCTCTTCCCCATCTAAAAAGGATAGCTAGAAAAATATCCGTCGGCTGTATAATTCAATGCAACCACTCTGAAGGTATGCCCATAAAATATTTCTGTTTGTAATTAATTGTCAAACATTTTTAAGGTTAGGTTAGAATTAGTGCTTTGTTATTTCACTTGCGATTTTCTACTTTTCTTTTAAAGATAATTCTGATATACAACAAACAGTTTTTTTAAAACTAAGAACCTTCTACACATTGAATAGTGTTTGGTCAACACTTATCAAAATGAACACGCTTCGTAACAAACATTTGAACTTTCAAGCTCAGTTGTTGGTGATGAATGTTCTAACATTTTTTGAAAGAGAACGTGATAATCATGGAACCTTGGCCCCATTTGAGTCAGTATTGCAGGTATAATCAAATTTTCAAGTGATATGTTGTGTTTTAACTGTTGCTTATTGTTAGCGAACATCTGAGGCTTGTGGGATAGGACTGAGTTCTCTTCGTTCCATTAAAAAAAGAGAGTTTTAGAAGCCCGAAAAGAAAATAAAGTTCCTGAGTCACCGAGCAAGCACCGAAAATTTAACAAGTCTAAATCGTCTGATGTAGATGGTTTTGTAATAGATGCGGTTAAACGAAAAATTTACGAAATGTATTCCAAATGTAATATAGTTTTCATAACAATTTTATTTAGTGTTTTTTAGTATTGTGCTTTTAGGGCTCCATGTAACTGTTAAATCTTTACGACAAGAAATTGTAACCGCTCAAATTTTTAACTTCAGCCAGTCTAGTCTGACGAGACTTCTATCAACAATTGGTTTTTGTTTTAAATTGGACGATGGTAGAAGGGCTGTGCTTGAACAGGAACATATTGCTGCTACACGAGTGAAGTTTTTAAGAGCATATGAAATGTACAAACAATTATAACTTTATGATCCTGTTTTCTTGGATGAGACGTGGATTTTTAGTCAAGGTTCTGTTAAGAAGAGTTGGCATGATGGTTCAAAGCTCAGTGTAAAGAGAAAACCTCATGCAGAAGGAAAACGGTTAGTTTTTTAAAGTTAAAATTACATTTAATAGAGATATTTTTTATTACAGGTTCATAGTCGTACATGCAGGCAACAAAACTGGATTCATCCCCAATGCAGCACCTTTGCATTCTACAAAATCTCCAAGTGCTGACTATCATGGAGACATGAATGCAGCATTATTTACAAAATGGTTTGAAGAACGTTTAATTCCTAATTTAAGCAAACCCAGTGTAATTATTCTAGACAATGCAAAATTTTCCGCCCCCCGGTTTTTTTTTAAAAAAAAAAAATTTTTTTTCCCTTTCCAAATTTTAAAAAATTATTTTTTTAAATTTTTTCCCCAAAAATTTTTATTAAATTTAAAAAAAATTTAATTTTTAAAAATTTTTACCCGGTCCAAAAAACCCCAAAAAATTTTTTTTCCCCCTTTTTTTGGGAAGCAAGCCATCCCTTTCCCACCAACCCATTTAAATTTTTAAAACCAACCTTTTTTTCCCGAAAATTTTTTTCCCCCCCCCCAAAAACCCCCAAAAAACCCCGGAATCCCTTTTTCCCCCACCCCAAAAAAAACAATTTCCCGTTTAAAAATTTTTTCCAATTTTAACCAATTTTAAAATTTAAACCCAAATTTTTCCTTTTTAAAAACCAAATTTCCGGGCCCAAAAATTTTTTTTCTGGACCCAAAACCCCCCCAAAAAAAACAAAAACCCCGCCCACCAAAAAACCCCAATTTTTAAAACCCCAAAAACCGCAAATTTTTAAAAATTTTTCAACCCCAACCAAAATTTAACAAAAGGAAAAGGGAAACCCAAATTCAAAACCCCCTTTTAAAGCAAACCCGCCCCCTTTTTCGCGACAACCCCGCAATTTTAAAATTTTTCCCAAAACCAGGCCCTTTCCCCCCCCCCTTTAAAAGGCCCACTTGCCAAAAAAACCCTTTTAAAACAAAAATTTCCTCCAAGTCCCAAACCCATTATTCAAACGATTTCCCGTTTTAAAAACCCCACCTTCAGGGCCCTTAAAACCCCCTTTTGGGTTTCAAACAAACGCAGTTTGGAAAAAACAGGCCCCATTTAAACTTTCCACTTTTCAAAACCCCTGCTTTTAGAAGGGCGAATTTCCCCAAAATTTAGGGGCCAAACCCATTTGGGCCCCCTTTTTCATTTTTGAAACCTAACCAAAAAACCGGGAAATCCCTTTTTATTCAAAAACCCCGGGCACACCCATTTCGACCCGCCCACCCTTTTCCCGGCCCACCCAAAGGCACCCCCCCTTTGGTCGCAAAAATTTTTGAAAAAACCCTCCCAAACCTTTTTCGTGAACCAACCATGATTTTAATTTAGATCACATTTCCCCGTTTTCACCCACACACCTTTGTCAAAATTTAACAGTTCGAGCACCCCCCAAATTTTTTCCCCAAACCGCCTTTTTTCCCCCCCCACAAACCCCACTTTAAAATCCACCCACACCTTTTACCCCCTTCAAATTTTTTAAACCCCCCCCCAGACCACTTTTCACCTTTTTTACCCCCAAACCCCAAGCCCCCTTTTACAAACCGGTTTACTCCTTTCCCGAACGCCACACCCCTTTAGCCTTTTTTAAACCATTTTCCAAACCTTTACTTTCCCCAAAAATAAACCAAGTTAAACCCCGACCCCAAATTTATACGGGGGTTTTAAAAATTTTAATTTCCAAAACCCTTTTAAAAACCCACCCAAAACCCCAATTTCCCACGGCCCTAAACCGGCAATAAACCCAGGCCAACCCCAAAACCCAAAATTTCCCAAAGGGCCCGGGAAAACCCCACCCCAAAAATCCAACCTACCCCCCTTTCGCCGAGGGAAAAACCCAAAAACCCGATTTAAAACAAATAACCACCCAACACACCCCCCCGACACACCCGCGTACGCGCCAACCCCAAACCCCAGCACCTTACCCCCCCAAAAACTTTCCCCCGCCCAAACCCCCACCCCCGCTTTTGGTTTGCATTTTAGAATTTTCCATTAAACAAATTTCCATTTTCCACAGGGTTTAAAAAGACTTTCCCCAGTTTTATTTCCCATTATTTGCCCAAACCCCATCCTTTCCCCAAACCCCCCTACATTTTAAAACCCTTCAAATCCCACCCCAAACCCCCACCCGGTTTTCCCCCAAAAAGGCCCCCATTTCCCCTTTCCTCCTTTCACGGGCCCAAACCCCGCCCCCTCCAAAAAGTTTTTTTTTTTTTTTTTTGCCCCATCTTTTTAACTCCCAAAACCTGTTACCAACAGCCCAGGAACCCGAACACACGTAAACTTTGTAAAGAAAGATTTTGGGGCGGAATTAAAAAAGAAAAAAACAACCCAAATTTCAACCCTGCACACGAGCTTCCTCGATAAACCAACACGCGCACCCGGACCCGCAGAAACACATACCACCGAGATACCGCCACCCCCCGCCCCACCACCGCAGGGCATTCGCAGCCTGACCCCCGGTTGGCAGTAAACAGCCTTTATAACAAAGCACCTTTAAAACGATTAACACAAAATAACAGGACAAACCCAACAACGTTTTCAGTGGACTTTCACCAGCTTAACGACACCGTCTCATCCTTTCAATCACTGAAATCGTCCAGGCCCCTGCCGAGTTGCCCCATTTTTCCGACCCGCCATTCCCACCGCACCCACCGCCTCCACCCCGGTTTGATCGACCCGGTTTGAGGAATTTCTCACAGGGCCGTCCACACTTTGAAACATGGTTCAGTCGAGGATCCGGTTTCCAACAACAGTTTTGCGTTACCCAGCATTTTTCGATTGATAAACACTTTTAAAACCTTTTGCAAGGATTTAACCTTTTTCAAAACCCACAAAGAGTTTTCAAGGAACCAAAAAGGGCCCCACCTCCAAACACTTTTCATCAAATAACCCCAAGCCTCGCAGCCATGACCCCTCACCATTTCACCCTTTTTCCTTCCCCCAGGCCATTCTGCAACGACAACCATCCCCGGCGCGAACGGCCCTCTCCCGAAGAATTTCGAATCAAATGGAAATGCCTTGAAGATTTTAATTGTCCCTTTCATTCTCCACGGAACAGTTTCCAAACTTCCCCTTTTCCCCGGACACCACCCGTCAAAATTTCCCCACCACAGCTTAAAACAGCCAGTTGTCCGCAATTTGGCAGGGGAGCCTTTTAGCATAAATCTTCAAAACCCTTTGCGCCACAACCCACACCGCCCGCTTCAAGTAACCAACGCAACCAAACGTCAACCAATTCCGAACGCCTCCATCAAGCCCAACACCCAACCCACCACAGCAAACCCAAACTTTTTTCCCCATCCAAAGGCCTTTCACCCATCTCAACAACGACTATCCACAAAGAAAACCGAGTTCTTTCGGTCCCGTTCTGCCCAACCCCATTTTACCGGCAAATTTTTAATTTTAACGACGATTCGAACCGGCCCAGCTTGAAAAGGCCACCGCAACAACCAACCAGAACGCACAAATTTTTGAAAACTCCCCACAGGCCCGCCCAACCAACCGGCCTGCGGCCGGCACCTCACACTTCACATATGCCCCACCCCGCCCAGGCCCGTCAACCATTACCCGCGAGCGCAAACGCCATGCCCAGCCTTCAAACCCAACCCGAACCCACGCCCAACCAAAACGCCGGACCACATTTCCGCACCAAGCGCAAATGAACAGGATACACCCGACCAATTTACGCACACAATACATTAATGAACCCACACCCAACGGTTTTAACCAAAATTTCACCCTTAACATTTTCCAAAAAACCAGACAAGGGAAAGCGAAAATTAGGTTCCGCCCGCGGCCCGACCCAACCTATTAATTTTCCTTTATCTAACCAGGTCCACACTTGGTTTTTAATGGAAAACTCATTAAAAGCAATTAGTTTAATGGGTTTTTAATGAGAAACTCATTAAAAGCAATTAGGAAGGTTTTAATGGTCATTTAAAAACAATTTATGGGTTTAATGGTCATTGGTCCATCAATTTTCATTTCATGGTCATATGGTCATGTGGTCATGTGGTCATTTGGGGCAATTTCATTTAAAACATCCACATATATCCGGATATATGTCGATGCGCATCCCTGTCGGCTTAGGTCATAACAACATATTCGACTATCTTCGGCAATATACGCCCCCACTCTGTAGAATACATAAGAGAACAATTTTTCGTATTTAATTTAGTATTCGATAGTAGCTAGAACGGTAAACATGAGCGTCTCCAAGGTGATTAACGTTTCTCAACTTCTTGGGAATAAAGTGAAACCGACAAATGAGCGATTTGGATTATGGCTTTTGGAGAAAATATGTGCAACAATAATCTGGTAACAGATATTGGTAATATTTGTTATGTCGAAGGCGAGCAGATGCTGACTGGTGGACTACACACCCAATTACAGAACCATTTTGTGACAATATAATGTTGGTTAAAATTTGCGACTTTTCTGACGCCGAACAAACTCTGCAAGCAAAAGGATGTTTATCCTAAAAAGAAATTTGTGGGCATTTAACAGCTATCTACGAAGAAAGTTTGACCGATTTGTTTCGCTAGACATGGTGTTAAAGCTAAGCCCGTTTTCTGGAAAGCACTAACAAGATGGGCCAGAGAGTAAAAGAAATTATCGGAAAAGAAGACCCGAATGCATTAATAAAAATTCCAAAATCCTATATGTGTTCCATACAAAGTGGAACTAGCAGATGTTGTTGGAAACTTTATTGGAGGAACTACCAGATATATTAGACGAACTCGAAAAAGATTATTTTATCTTTTGACATGGATGTAACCCAAGATTTTGCGGGTATATTTAGCAAGATGGAGATGTGTAATTATTTAACTACAAACCATAACTTTTGCTATAAGGGCGAATACGAAGAAAAGTGTAATATTATAGTTGACAACGATAAAACTGTAGGAATTGATTGTTTAACATGGCTAACAACCAATGCAAGAATTAAGATATACAACAAATTTGTGTGTCAGATAACAAGTCCTGGTGTTAATAAACAACTTGGCAATCATATACTAGATTTTTTACGTTGTCCAGATGTACGTTTAAGGGAAACATTTGCGTCTACTTTGGCTAAAGAACATGGTATTACGCGATTGGAAGCGACAATATACAATTGTGCAATTGGAAGCTATGTCAGTGCGGAACGGGTGTATAATCCCTTAAAAGACTGTTTAACGTTATTGGAAGATAGTAAGTTATACTTCCTAAAGGCGCCAATGTACTCGGTACCACTTGCCAAAATGTGGAGTAAGCTATCGGACAAGCTACAAAATAGCTGCTGTTTAGTGTATAATAACCTGCTACAGTACGTGTATTGGGGTAATGGTAATACAAAGAAATTGACGGGCTTGGAAATTAAGTTGTCCGAAAACCAAAAGAAAGGGAAACATTGATAAAGTATTGCTGGCTTTAGTTTTAACTATTTACCCGTAAATTATTTGGAGATAGTAGAGGAGGAAGACAGCCAAGATAAAATAAAAATCTTACACAAGTGCTACATTAAAGCAGGTAGTACATATTTTACACAATCTGCAACACCTATTCTACAATTCCAAAAGAAATAGTCATTTCGGAATTGGGATTGATAAATACACCCAACATTCGCCCAGAGGTTGTACGACAACGCGCAAATATTGGTAGTAAACTCTATCCGTTTACGCTAAAGGAAATTACCCCATTATTATGCCATACGCGTAAGTGGAAGGAAAAGACAACTGGAATTAGAGGAAATGGATGCAAAAGGCGAAAATTGACTAATGGAAAACACTGCGACAATACGCGAACAATACAAAGATGTGTTAGACAAAGAACATCTTATTAGAGAAATGAGGAAGAATTAAAAGATTATTTTATGTGTCGATGGACTGACTTAGATACATCCGGGTTGTACAAGTGTATGCATTTGCGGTTAGTAAGAAAGACTTTTAGTTATGTAGGTGTTCTTGTAGAAAAGGATGGTACTAAATCCGTATACTTTTTAAAAGGTTATTCTAAAACGTATTTATCAAAATGGCAGATAACAAAGACGAACTAAGGAATGCGGGTTTCGTAACCTTGGCGTACACCACACGCAAAGGGGTTCGCTAAACATTGTATATTTGCCCAGTAAAGAACCTTTCGGATCATTTAAAACCGAGGGTCTTACAACCTATAACAACCATATATTCCCAAAAGTGGTGGATATGCAACTACCAACGGTGTGGGAGAAAAGGATTTCCTCCAATACCGACAAGAAGAAGTCGATCAAGCTAACAAGATACGTATGCAGGATATAGTGGGAAAGCTGCGATTAAAAGATTGTCACAAGCTGCAAGAATTACACGAAGGAATGGATCTGGTTGTCGGGGAATCAAAGACTTTAAATATAGAGGCAAACTTCGGTACATTTTACAATTCGAAACCTAGACGGTCTTTATGTATCAAACTATTGGTTAGAAAAGGAGATAGAAGACTTGGGTGTCGATTTAAATTTTAAGCTGGAATAAAATTAGATAAAATTAAAACCACTGCAAACAAACATAAAGAAAGGACTGTCTTCTGTGTATAACTTTGTATTAAAATTAAGTTTAAATGATCCATGCTTGGTATTAAATATTTTTAAATTTGTTATGTATAATGTCAGAATAAACATTTTATAATAGTATATAACATTGTTCTTTATTTATAAAAGGCTGTACGTTACCCCGAAATAGCAGTCGCACAGAAAGGGGTGGCATGGGCAGCGAGCATGGGAGGTGCGTACGCGCAGGGCGCGCATTTGGGGTATGCGCAGGGGTGCCATGGGCTGGGATGTGTCTGGGCGTACACGAGGGAGGCGGATGTTAACAGTCACCAAGCATCCAATTTTTATTTGATGGTATCGAGTACTTGTCTGCGTATGTATCCGGAGTAAAGAATACGATTTGCATACGCAGCTTATTAATAAAATTAGTTTATCGAGGGAAGATGACAAGGTTACTCACCTAATAGTACAACAATCTACGCATGGGGACGTAAAGATATAAGATAGTTGTTTATATTTGTATAGATTTTGTAAATCTATTGTATATATTAGTTTTAAATTCCATAATTTTTAAGTTCTTCGCCCACCTTCCAAATCTTTCCTGCTTCTATCCTGGTTGACAGAGTATACGTGTTACCTCCACGTGGTGTTCGAGGGATACATCGGTTTTAGATTTTCGGGAGATGGGTGGCTAAAGCATATGTCTTATGTAGCAAAAAAGGGTTTTAAAGATGGAGTTAAATAAAGATGGGCAAAATTAGTCTTTAGAAGGCATAACTTTGTATGGGTGGAGCTATTTAAAATCTATTTACAGATTTGGGGTCCCTAGAAAAATTTAATATTAGTTGATACCTAGCAAAATATATTTATCTTAAAAGAGTGACTACCCGTATAATAAATACAATATAACACTTGTCGATAAAAACTTGTAGGAAATTTAAAGACCAATTTAATGGGGGTCAGTATTAGAATTTGTTGGTAGTAGGGCTAAGTCCATGTATTGTAAGGCGAGAAAGATTCGATTAAAAGATTAAAGGGTCTCACGAAGTGTAGTTAAGTAAAACCGGGGTGCTACAACCTATAACGAGCATATACCCAAAAGGTGGATGCAACTACGCAGCAGTGCGTGGAAATAAGAATTCTCTAATAAGAAATTAAAGTTTCCATGTACGTAGCACCAGTCATTGGGAAATGGTAGAAATGTTAAACCTATAAAGGCGATTATTAGTTGTGGATTAGAAAATAATAATTTTCTTGGACTAAATAAAATAGCTTAGACTAATTAATGTATATGGTTACATATTCTCGACACATCCACAAACATCTGCTTATATCCACAATGGCGATACCGGTAGTTTTTGTTTAACAACTAGTAGGAAAGATACGTTAGGTGTTAGTGTGGGGCCATAGGATCGTTGGATTCAAAAAGAACGATGCGGTGGGATGTATGGTGGTTCCCGTTAGAATAATCGAAAGTGGTTAATCGGTCGTTTAGATGTTTAAATAAGCGAAAGTGTAAAGGCCTAATAAACAAAAATTTAATTAACGACAAAAAAGTGTGCGATGTGCTACACTTATAAATAAAGTATGGAATGGTGCTTTTAGCGACCCTAGCAGTAAAAGGGCGACTGACTTTTCCAAGCAACTACAAGAATAGCAGTAGCGCAGAGAAGGGGTTATGTATTATACAGTTGCTGCAAAATATGTTAGTTTACGCGTAGCTCGGATGTGTAATTGATCACGACTTAAAGATCCCTCGGAGGTTTAAAATTCTCAGCCCATTGTCGTTCGAAAATGTTTGGAAATTATCAAACGGTAGCGGGTCGAGGTTTAATGGATGATTGACCGAGTTTTTCTACCTTTACGAGGGAATTGGAAGTTGACAGACATCGAGCATCTAATTTCTATTTGGAGGATATCGAGTACTTACCGGTTCTAGAAATCAATACGTGCGGCCGACCGCTATGCGAAAGTGTAAAAGCCACAGAAGCAAAATTTAATTATCAGACGAAAAGTGGGATGTGCTATAGAAAGTATAAAAATGGTGCTTTGCATCGCTCCTAACAGTAAAAAGGAGAGTGACTTTTCTAGCAATTACAAGAATAGCAGTAGCGGGCGAAGGGTATGCATGTATTATACAGCGCATTGTTGCTCTAAAATATGTTAGTTTACGAGAAGCTCGAACGTGCACAAATTAAATTTCAATCTATAATTAACCACGGTCGTAAAATAGGAAATTAATGGGTAATTTAATACCGTTAACATATACTTTCGCTTGGTGATTCATTTGGAAAAATATTCAAGCCCCCATTTCCTAAAATATGACGTAGAAGTTATTTAAAATTAAATTGTTGTAAGTATCCTGTAGACAACAAGTTGGTATTTTTCAGTAATGGTTTAAAGTGTTTTGGTTATAGTAGCATTGCATCTTCTAAGCACGACTTGCACACAACTTGTGTGCGTGTGCTACCACCCTTTGGATTTTTAATATGCACGCGATCCGTATAACATGGAAGACGTTTTCCGGTGTTTCTACTAACGGCATTTGCACCATCGACGAAGCGAACCAGGTGCATGCATTAGCGCTAAATGTATTGGACGAGCAGCAAGGAATATGACATCATTTAGTTCCCGCCGAATCCTCAACATCGTTCGGTCGTCTTCGAAACCTTCGGTATGCATTCTATAAGGAACATAAATCAGGTACGCTCGAGTAAGCTTTTTAGTTAGTTCGATTACAAGTTTAACCAAAGTGCTATAGTGCGGGTTTTGTTTTGTACAAAATGGTACCTGCAAACGTTTATAAGTGCAACCTTGCGGTGCTTCCTATACCTGGAAAAATGCTCAAACGGCACCAGAACAAATGTCGTAGTGTAACATCGCCCAGGTTAAGCCGTCCGCAGCAAAGTACTTAAACTCTGGGTCTTGCGGTATCGCTTTTACGAGAATAGCTCACAGCGACACAAGGAAAACAGCACGGTATGTCATTAAGCAGTAAACGTTCAACGCCACCAGCTGTTAAAGGGTCTTGTACGAAACAACCACGAATTATGTGTACAGTATGCGATTTCGAAATGGAAAACTACGTACGCCGCACACTTAAGGAGCAACAAACATAAAATGCATCAGTTACCGCTACTAACGAAGATGGCGTAGAAATGATTAGCACAGCGTTTAACAACTGCATGGCTAGCTATCGCATAAATAACGCCAGCGTCGACAATGGAGTGTCCGAGTTTTTTGAAGCAGAAGGAACGATTTATTCGATTACTTAATAAAAAGAATACAACATATAATCCGGAAAATACGTACGAAGTCTTAAACATCATTCCTAATAGCACAGCAACCTAATTAAGGTAGGTCAGTAAGCAATATTTAATTGCTGTTAATTGACTTGTATTTAGCGTACTTTCCTATTATAATAACCGCATTTGTTTGGAGAAGATATACACGTTTAAAATAAAATTATATACAGCTTTCTTAATTATTAACCACGCGATGATTACGTGAAAGTTGACCTCCCATTCTCATATTTAAAACCCATTACATTGAATGTGTTTACCTCCACGTGGTGTCGCTGGACGGTAAAACATATTGTTAGATTAACGATAATATGTCTTATTAACCGAAAACATGTCTCCTTTTTTTACATTAATTCTTTTATTACAGGTCTATTTAAACAACACATTAATCTTTTTTGTTACAGGTTAAACTTTCGGCTACGCACAGGAAATAATGTTATACTTTGTAAAAATTGTAATTAGTTTATTAAACTGTAAATCGAATAAAATAAATTTTCGCATGCTTAATTTATGTTAATACTGCTACGTGTTTGGTTAAAGGATTGTAGATATTAAAAGGAAAGGTGATTAGAAATTGATCTTGGTACAAAATCTTAAAATTGGGGTAGCTCCTTTAGGGATGATGCAATCTGAAAATTTAAAGAGATTTGGGTAGCTGAGAAAATCTAATATTAATTGATACCAAACAAGGTAGGTTTATCTCGTGTGGGAAATGTGGAAAAGATTTATCTCGCAGAGGGTATATGTTAACTTTGCAGGGCGTGGTCCTATATTAAATCTGTTTGCAGATTTGGATTCTGCGTAAAATGGAGAAAGACATTGTTAAAAAATTAAGGGTGTTAGTCGTAGTGGGTGGCGGGGATTAGTGTAGATAGTTTTAAGGACATTGTACATAATAATTTGGTGCCTCATGAATACGATGGTATCAATCCGGAGTAAGAAACACCAACTTTATACACAGCTTATTAATAAAATCAGTTTATCGGGCGCAGATGACAAGCGTTACGTCATCCCCGGAAGCATATCAACCTACGCATGGGGGCATAAGGATATAGGTTGTTGTTTATATTTTATTGTGTATATATATATATTTAGTTATAAGCATATCTACCCTCCCCATCCTTAAAATTTCCTTTGTTCCCGGCGGCATGTGTTTACCTCCACGTGGTGTCGTTGGAGGAAAACATATTGTTGGATTAACAACAATATGTTTTATTGACTGAAAACACGTCTCCTCTTTTTACATTAATCTCTTTTATTACAGGTCTATTTAAACAACACATTAATCTCTTTTTGTTACAGGTTAAACTTTTCCCGCACAGGAAATAATGTTATACTTTGTAAAATTGTAATTAGTTTATTAAACTGTAAATTGGATAAAATAAATTATTAAACTTTTGTGTCCTTAATTTATTTATGTTGGTTAAAGCATATACCTTGGGTAGCGAAAAAGGTTTTAAAAAATGGAGTTAAATATATACGAGCAAAAATTTTAATGAGGTTTGAGAGCTTAAAGTATAACTTTGCAGGGCGTGGTCCGATTTCAAATCTGTTTGAATATTCGGATTCTGCGTAAAATTTTAGACTAACAAGATGTATTGCATGACTAAAAAAAATTTATAAGAACGCTCAAAAGTCGCTATAGGTAAGAAATCTTAAAATGGGGGTAGCTCCCTGGGGGATGATGCTATCTAAAAAATTCCTAGAAATTCGGGTAGCTGAGAAAAATCTAATATTAATCGATACCAAACAAGATAGGTTTATCTCGAAAGATGCAATGGCTAGACAAAGAAAACTATTTGGTCCAGAATGTTAGCGGTAAAAAAAATCTTAAAAATAGGTTTATCTCGTGTGTGGAAATGAGGATGCTCATTTATCTCGAAAGATGAAAAATTTAAGATATTTATCTCGAAAGATGAAAAATGGTTAGTCGAAGAAAACTTTTTGGTCCAGATGTGTGTGGAAATGAGGGAAGCTGGTGGAAATGAGGTTCTGGGTTCACTGAAAATGGTCTACTGCTGAAGAATACGCTGTGCCCCGGGCGTTTGTATGTTTGACGGGTTGCCTAATAGTGGATCGCAACACTGCCCCCCCTTTAAAACCGTTACGTCTCGTAACTGTAAATCCATCTTGACGCCAATTCGATGACTGGTGACGGTATCGGCAGCTATCTCCTCTGGTGCATCCACCGCGTCGTTGGAAGTAACAGTGAACACTCTTTTCATGGTCTTGGTAGGCAACCGGTTGATAACAACAAACAAGAACCTGGACGTTGGTTCCCTGGAAAACTACTTCTAGCATATTTCGGACTATCCTCCAATCCAAGCGATCCAGTCCACAGCCCAGCTTGGGCACCGCTAGTCTCGTTACTCCATTTTCCATCATCTGCGCCTTAAGATTTAGCAAAGCCTCCATAGATGTCCATAACTAGGTCTCTGCCATGAAGAATTTTTGGTGACCAGATAGTAAACATAACGATTTTTATCTTGAAGAACCAAAGATTTCCTACAGTTGGCTGCTGTTGTACTAATTTATCCACACATCCAAACTTTTTCTTGAAAACAACAGCTATTCCCTTGACATTGCCAAATCTTGAGCTACGCAATGTGCAAGGGAATACTCTTCTGGTGCTCTAAACAGATCTTGCTGTTTTCAACAACAACGCCAAATCTCGCTTTAGCGGAACCACCATACGCCGCCATAAAGCTCTCAAAATCTACATTTGGCCCATGATTAATAACTTGCCGAACACCATTATCATTATTCGAGTCTTCCTGGTTGTTGCCAGCGTAGGATGTTAAACGGTCAAAGTGTACCACTTTCGGTTTACCACGAGGGATCTTCTGATCCGGTACACTACATCATTAATCCTTTTAACACTTCGTACGGCCCTTCCCATTGTCTTTGTAGTTTTGGCGACAATCCACGTTTTCTTTGTGGATTGTACAACCACACTAAATCTCCAGGTTGATAACCACCTTCTTGTGCTCTCGTGTCATATTGTGATTTCATTCGATCGCTTGCTGCCTGTATATTCTTTCGGACGTTTTCGTGAATACTATTTGATCTTTCACGAAGCTTACTAACGTAATCTTCACCTGCGATCTCTTCTCCAGGTTTAAATCCAAACTGAAGATCACATGGTAGCCGCAATTCACGTCCTAGCATTACGCAAGCGGGCGAGTACCTGTGCTGTCATGTACCGAAGATCGGTACGCCAGTAGGAACAAATGTAGATATTGGTCCCAGTCTCGTTGATGTTCAGAGACAACTTTGGCCAGGTACTTCCCTAACGTTCTGTTCATTCTTTCAACCATTCCATCCGATTGGGGATGAAGTGGCGTGGTTCTAGTCTTCCTGATTCCAAGATGCTTGCAGACATTTTGAAACAATTCTGATTCGAAGTTCCGACCTTGATCGGAGTGCAATTCCAACGGAACTCCAAAGCGACAAAACAACTCCTTCACTAGTACATCTGCAACCGTCTCGGCTTCTTGGTTAGGTATAGCATATGCCTCTGGCCATTTGGTAAAATAATCCATTGCAACCAAGATGTATTTATTTCCTTTCTCTGATTCAGGAAACGGACCAGCTATGTCAATGGCTACCCTCTCAAAAGGATTCCCCACGTTATACTGTCTCATGGGGGCTTTCCGTTTTGTGACTGGGCCATTTGCAGAGGCACACAACTCACATTTCCGGCACCACTCCTTCACATCCTCTTTGCAGTTCACCCAATAGAATCTTTCTCTTACTCTTTAGAGAGTTCTCTTCACGCCAAAGTGCCCTCCGGAAATACCATCGTGCAAGTGCTGCAACACTTCCGGCACTCTGCTTTTCGGCACTAACACTTGAAGTCTCTCAGTGCCATCTTCACATTCCAGGCGTCGTTTCAAGATTCTATTTTCAATCATCAAGGAGTCCCACTGTGCCCAGTATGCCTTCAGGCTCCTACTTAAAATACTAATTTCTTCCCAAGCTGGTCGTTGTCCTCTATTTTTCCACTCAATAATACGTCCCAATTCGGCGTCATTCTCCTGGTCTTCTCGCATTCTTTCGGGTTGCCAAGTATCATCGGTTACCGTCATTCTATGGATGACACTTATTTTCTCTTCCATCTTGGAGCAATGATTGCAGTCCACCGGACAAGGTCTCCTTGATAGAGCGTCTGCATTCCGATGGCTAGTTCCTACACGATGTTCTGTATCAAAGTCATATTCCTGCAGCCGCTCTATCCACCTTGCCACTTGCCCTTCAGGATTTCGAAACTGCAATAACCATTTTAGTGCAGCATGGTCTGTTCTCAACAGGAATTTACGGCCGTATAAGTACTTATAAAAGTGCTCTACGGATTTGACGACGGCCAACAGCTCCTTCTTGTCACACAATAGTTTCTTTCCGGCCGCGACAAGACTTTGCTAAAATACCCAATAACTTTTTCTTGTCCGTCCTGCACTTGAGAAAGAACGCCTCCTATAGCTGTGTTACTGGCATCGGTATCCAACACAAACTTCCCCTCCATCCGTGGATAACTCAAAATTGGTGCTGTAACTAGCAGCCGTTTCAGCTGTTCAAATGCACTGTGGCAGTCGTCATTCCAATTATATTCTTGTCCATCTTCGGTTAATTTCGTTAACGGTTTGGCAATGTTCGCAAACCCAAGTATAAAACGTCGGTAATATGTGCACAATCCTAGAAAACTGCGTAGTTGGTGTATATCTGCTGGTGTAGGCCATTCTTGTACCGTTTTTATTTTGTCAGGGTCAGCTCTTATTCCGGTCTCCGAAACGACATGTCCTAGGTATTTCACCTCTTTTCCAAATAGGTGACACTTCTTGGGGCTCAATGTAAGGTTTGCCTTCCGTAATCTTTGGAATATCTCCTCTAGGTTCTTAAGGTGTTCTTCAAAAGACCGGCCTAACACCATCACGTCGTCTAGGTACACCAGACAAGTCATCCAAGACAGTCCACGCAGTATCGACTCCATCAGTCGTTCAAAAGTAGCAGGTGCATTGCATAATCCAAATGGCATGACCTTGAACTGCCATAATCCAGTTCCAATTGTAAACGCAGTCTTTTTTTTATCGCTCCAAGCCTACCTGCCAGTATCCGCTTTTCAAGTCCAAGGTCGAAAACCATTTAGATCCGAATAGAGTATCCAAGGTGTCATCAATTCTAGGCAAAGGATAGCTGTCTTTCTTTGTCACATTGTTAAGCCGCCGGTAGTCTACACAAAACCTTGTCGACCCGTCCTTTTTCTTGACAAGCACTACCGGGGATGCCCATTGACTATTCGAGGTTCAATCACCCCTGTTCTTCCATATCGGTGATAATTTGCTCAGCTTCCTTACGTTTTGCCAAAGGAAGCCGCCTGGGGTGTTGTCTTATCGGTTGCGCATCTCCAGTATTGATCTTGTGTTGCACAACATTCGTCCTTCCTTCTCACTATCATCCAGTGCAAACACACCTCGATATCGTCCGACCAGCTCTTTTACCTTGCCCAGTTGGTCGCCGTTTAATCCTTGACACGAAGGTATTAACATATCCAGCAATTTCTGTGAGCAACCGTTGGCTGGTTTATCTCTCGTATCGTCCACACAACGTTTAATATGGCATACTGGAATGCAACTTCCCACAATTGTGTCTTTCTTCAGGGTCACCGTATGCGGATTAATGTTCAGCACCCTTACTGGTACCATATTACGAGACTTTACCAGCGTTCTTCCAATCAGTAGTCCCTCCTGACCCATTCCCGATTCAGTTGCTTCCATCATGCATACTTGTCCTTCCCGGAGCGTACCATCCGGGCGTCCCATTACTATCATTTCCGCCTTCTCGGGTATTTTCATATCACAAATCATTCGAACTTGCATCGTCTGGTTACTCCTACCTTGAAATGGAATCTCATCATCATCTATCCTAAGCACATTTTCTTTCATGTTTACATGAAACCCATATTCTCTCATGAGATCCATTCCCAAGATCACTTCCTCTGTAATTTCAGCTACCAACACTCGATGATTAATTAATTTGTCCCCAATTGTCAACATAACGGCAGTCTCTCCGTGAGTACCAATCTTCTCACCACTTGCCGTTCGGAGACACACCGATACAGGTAGCACTTTTCCACGACCAACCAAATCTGGTCTCACAATAGTTCTTGTCGCTCCTGTATCCACAAGTAATCGGACAACCCTACCATTAATTCTACCATCGATATAAATGCTGTCCAGACTTCCCATTGACGATGCAGCACGGATGATAATCTCCGGGCACTACGTTGTGCTGTCGACGTTCGCCCCTTACGTCGACTTGCTTTAGTTTTCCTGCTGCTCAACCGGTTGTTTTTGGTTGAGTACAGCGTCTCTGTATGTGACCAACTTCACCGCAGTTCCAGCATCGCAGACGCAATCGCCGCGGTCGTTGTAGTTCCAGCCTTTCTGCCACACGGTTGACTATTTCATCTATGCTGTTCTGAACTTGACCAGGTTCCTCTAAGGCAGACCGAACTTTGTGACCCATCCTGTGTGATGTCTGCTTAGCTGCTTCAAATTCAAGCGCATGGGCCAGTGCGTCATCCAACATTTTTGGCCGTGCTAGTCTTAGCGCTTGCTGTATTTCGCCATCCTTAACGCCATCCACAAATGTTTGGACAGCAAGTTGTTCGAGGAAGCTATCTGGTGCCGTTGGGTATGCCAATCTAACTAACCTGGCAATGTCAGCTTTGAATTCTTGCAGGCTTTCACTTGTCTTTTGCGAGCGGTTCTTAACTTGTGCGTGGTAAACCTGTTGAAGGTGAGCATCTCCATATCTCATCTCAAGCTTTGATGTTAAGAGGCCGTAATCATTCTGCTGGTGATCGGGAATCGTTTGTAAGATGTTAAGAGCCTCCCCCCGTAGGGCCACTATTAAGGAGATAGCTTTCTTTGTTGCACCAACCGTTGGCTATTGCAGCAGCTTCAAATTGTTTCAAATATGTGGGCCAAGGTGTTTTACCATCGAATGTAGGTGGTTTTACTTTAAATTTAGACGGAATTGACTCGCTTCTTTCCATGGTTCTTATTTCTGGAATGTTCTGATTAACAACTTGGCTTAGCAATTCAAGTGGCCGCGTTGTTAGTGAAATCACTTGTTCTTGCAGCCTCATCATATCTTCTTCCATTTTATCAATTTATTATCCAACTTTTGCTCAACTGTTTTTACCTGTTCAGTAAAATCCTCTTTCAATGCAATGGAACTTTCAATTAATCTTTGTTCTAACGTGGCTGTACTTTCATTCAACTTTTCTTCCATTTTGGCAGCATTTTCACTTAACCTTTCCATTTTCTCAGCGTTTTCAGTAAACTTTACATCTATTTTTACAGCATTTTCAGTAAACTTTTCATTTAGTGTCACTTCCAGTTTAGCCGACCTCTCCTCCATTTTCTCAGCATTTTCACTAAGTGTTAATTCTAGTTTAGCCGACCTCTCCTCCATACCGGATTTAAAATCCTTGAGGAAATTCATTACAGTTTCTGCCTCCATCTTACTCTGATTTCTTGTCACTGGCATATACAAACTACTTAAATGTCTTTAGACTTGTGTTTTAAATTAATCACTATATACCCCACAAATGCCTGACACCAGTGTAGCGGGCTACTCTACCGCGTTTCTTTAATTTAAAACAAGTAATAATAATGGTCTTTATTACTCACTGTTCACAAGTCTAATTAACAGTATATGCCTTATTTATAGATGTTTTCAGTCCACTTAACAATGAAGCACTATTACACTAATGAATTTACAAGCACTAATATCTTCTTAAACTAACTTCTTTACCCTAGGTCCAATAACCACACTAACACAACTATTTGTTTATACACTTCTATTTATTTATGTATACTGCAAGCTGCATGCACATTAGACACAGCATATCATTTATGTATATATTCTAAAAACTCAACTACGTTTACTTTACAACGATATAATTTATATTAGACATTCAAGAATAGACTAACTCTTACATTAATAAGCGGCCTTGTATATACCCTGCATTAAGATATGACTCATTATCTAGTACTTTGTAGAAGGGTTCTCGAATGCTTTATAATGACACAAATGTCAACTTGATATGGCAAGAATCTTTGCAAAGAATAGATGGGTCATATTGGCAAAAATGTATCACACATGCAGAAAAATGTATGATGGAATGGTGGGCTATAGTACAGCAGTTTGATGTTGTCGAACCTTTAATTATCAAAGTGGGTGATACAAATAGTGATAGCAGTGGCTGTGATACTGATCAGAATAACCAGTATTACCTACACGGTAATTTTAGTTGGTTTTGTTAGCACGAGACCAACACAAACACAATACACAAGTGTATGGTAACGGTCACCAAATTGCATTATTTATTGTGCAATATTTATGTTAACAAATTATTAATGTTTAGCGATTGATGTTTAACCATTCATGACCTCCTAGAGTTTTTATACAAGAAATTTAGATTTAAGTTTTATTGTCATTATTATTTGTGCAATAAATTTATATCGACTCGTTTACAGAAAACTTGTTTGCTTTCAAAAGTTAAAAAAGGATACAATCATTACATCAATACCACCAACGTGACACTTTAAATCGGCCAAGTGTGTTGGCTACCACAAGGAAAGGTCCAGGGTGTGGGGTTGGTGTGTACGTAAGGAAGGAACTTAAATTGTCAGGTTATTTTGTTTGGTTTGCAATTGACTCGTATACTTGAATATATTTTGGATAATGTTTAAATTAAATCGCAAAACTTTTACTGTAGGCACAGTATACAGATCCCCAAACTCTAATCTGCTTAGTTGTGTTGATGAACTAGATAATATATTATCTTATTTAGCATCAATGATGGATAATATAATATGTTTAGGTGATGTCAATGTGAATCTTTTCAATTTAAGTAATATTATCACACACTGCATTGATTCTTATGGATTCATCCAATTAATAAACGAACCTACGCGCATAGTAAATAACAGCAGTACTCTTTATTGATTCCATATATTTATCAAGTGATGAATTATTTGTTCATGCAGGTACTATTGATGCTGATGTTGTTTCGGATCACAAAGAAAATTAGAGATTGTGTTAAGGATAAGATAAAAGTCATAATTAACAATACCTCTTCCATTAGTTAGTTCTTCAAGAAATTTCTGTTTAATACTTGACGATGATCTACGCTTTAAGTCACATGTTGCAAGGTTAATAAAAAGGTCGTATATAGCACTTAAACAACTATATGCTTGTCGGTCTATACTAACCTTACAATTGAAAAAGCTGTTGTCGGAAGCTAGTTTTGTCATTATTTAACTATTGTGTTAGGTCTAGTTTCGTAAATTGTTTAATCCTAAATAAACTTTTCCATTTTTATTTTTAGTTTAGCCTAAAATATATTTCATAATTAGTGGGAGTTTTGAAGTTTATTGTTTATTATAATCATTTTTTGCCGGCAGCACAATTTGAGAAAATGTTATTATCACATCTATTTTACGTTACATGTGAACTATGTATGACCAAAAAATGACGGAAGTCTGCTACGTGGGGGTAAGGAATAGAAACACTAATAAGTTGCCTATATATTTAAAGCTGATTGTGACACTTTTCAAATTGAAAATATAATTACCATTCCAGACCCCTGGTGAAGATACATAAAACAATGAACATCCCCAAAGTGAAGTGTAAAATGATGTAGGAATATTCATCGTTTTTTGACAATGTCTTCCCCCCAGATCGTTCAAATTGGTCATCATTTTGCTGAATACCAAACTCGCAACCTAATTTGTAACAAAATGTATCCTATTTCCCTGCAATGGTTCCACTAAGATATTTTAATAAACATTACTCTTGCTAACATGATGCAATATTTTGCTTATATTAAATATTGTAGAGTATCAAGTTACGTTTTGGGATACGGCACACTACCCTTTTTTTTTAAAAACAATTATAAATAGTATAAGCTTCACAAAGCAACACTGCTGTAATAATTTACTTATCGCTTGTAAACATAAACATGAAAGTTTACAAACAACCATGGATGTTGAGGTTATGTCATTTTTGGCTTCATAAATATTCGCAATTAATCCAATCATTATTATATTACACTTATCAAAAGGTAATTCACCATATAGTATTAGTTTACTTCATTTCAATGCGACAAAAACAAAGTCCAAAATAATTCAATTTGAAATATTCTGGTTTTAAACCTTATTCTACACATCATTAACAGTGCCATCTTCGGAGGAAGTCGTGAACAACTTCTATTAAAATGGCGTACAATTAATGTTATAATTCAATAAAATCCATTCAGTACACTACGGCTATCATGATCAATATTTTGAAATTTTTTAACAGAACGATTATATATGTATTCTGCTATCCAACGAATGCTTTTTTTTATATACAAATTGATTATGTTAGATGTAGTAACTAAAATAAAGTAAGTGAATTTTTACCATTACTTTTAACAACTATTTTTTGCTTATTACTGCACTTTAGAAAAAAAAGCAAACCTTCGTTAGAAAGTACAAAGTTTTGTGAGTCTAATGGTGGAGTTACATTTTGCATATTTTCAATTCAACAAAAGTTATTTACCAAACAGAATAACCTGTTTTTTGATGGATTTTAGGCAGCCAACCATACATCCGATCGCGCCCTTAAACAGTATTAGAGGTTTTTACAGCATTTTATAAATAACGGCAACGTACCGGTTGTTTAAAGCAGCATCGGTAGCTATCGTATAGCGGGGACTACGAAAGTAAATGTTAAATAAGTTTTGAACTATAGGTGTGCAAACGAAAAAGCGACTTGATTCATGATGTGCAAACGAAGATACAATATTGCCCGAAATAAACAGTACTGAAATTGTAATTGTTTTGTATATTTAAAAAATACATATTATTGACACTTTATTATATGTTCTAAATGTGCACCTCCTCGTTCGAGACAGACTTCATAACGATGTTCTAAGTTTCTGGTCATGTTATTGAATAAGGGTTGTCTCAGGGCTGCGAAGAAGACTCTAACGGCATCCTTTAATTCATCGATGGTTTGTGGTGCCCGTTTGAAAACGGCATTTTTAGCCATGCCCCAAATGTATGCGTCTGGAGGTGTGAGGTCTGGAGAATGTGAAGAATAAGGGAAGTCAGTAAATCGTGATATGAATTTGCTTGGAAAATGTTCTTGAAGAAATTGACGAATTGCGGCAGCAGTATGGCAAGTTGCCCCGTCCTGCTGAAAAAATTGGTTTCGAAATGCCAAGTTACGTGCACGACAGAATTGACGTAGATCAGGGATAAATCGTGTTAAAATTTGTCTGTACCTCTGTTGATTAAGTGTGACTTGCCTACCATTCTCTTCGATAAAGTACGGACCAATGATTCCGTGTCCGGAAACAGCACACCAGACACTCACTTTTTCACTATGTAAAGGAACCTCTTGAACCTCATCGGGTCTGGCAAAGCCCAGAAATCGATTTGTACGACGATTCACATAGCCTGACAAGTGAAAATGTGCTTCGTCTGCGAAAACCAAACATTTTTCAAAAATTCAGGATTTTCATACTGTAACGCGAGAATTCTGGCGCAATATTCCACTCTACTGCGATAATCCCGAGGATGTAGTTGTTGATGTACCTGAATCACATACGAAAATGTACCCAGCTCCTTCAGGATTCTTTGAAAGGAAGTTCTTTTAAATCAAGTTGTAACGCTGTCCTTGCCTGGCTGACTTTCGGATTTTCTAAGATTTGCTCAAAACACGTTCATGGTTATTGTTGTTGTTAACTGTCCTGGGACGCCCTGAGTTTCCTTTTCGTTGGCACAATACACTACCTGTATTTCTAAACTTTTCAATAACCTTCAACATTACAGCATTACTTGGAGAACGTTTATTAAACCTTTGTGTGAATTGATCAGACACGTATAGCAAACTTGCACCATTACGTCGGCCGATTCCGTATGAACGAAAATAATGCTCTACCAGAAACACTTTCTCCTCTGTACTTAACACCATTTTTAACAATTAGGCCCTACTAATTACTTGTTTGAGGTTTACTTGACAGGTCTATACTAGCTAACTTGAGTGTGACAGCGCACGCATAAAAACACCGCCAACTTAGTTTCAGTACTGTTTATTTCGGGCAATACTGTACTTTGATTTCCGTCATCACATGTTAGAATTGCACAAAAATGCGATATTGGACATGTGTGAAATTAGCATCCGTGATTAAATTTAAAAATTTTTTTGACTTAAGTAGTGCGCAAACAAAAAGTTGATGAGTTTCGTAATGTGCAAACGAAAAGGTATCAATTGGGATCATTGTAACACTGTTTTTACGTTTTCAACAGCAGCTATCGTATAGCAAGGACTATGAAGCTGAATGTTAAATTACTTTTAAACTGGAAGTGTGCAAACGAAAATAATAGATGTGCATACATATGCAAACGAAGAACTATAGAAAGTTATTTTTTTCAAAAGTTGGGGGCTAACTTCACGCGTGTATCTATATGTACTTTAAATATGTATACATAGTATGTATGAATTTTAAACTTGCGTCCGAGCGAAGCATTTTGTACACACGCTAGGAGCAGGTGCCGAACTGTCACTTGACACCTGCAGCTATCGCACTGTGGTAAGTCATTTCTACACATCAGACACTATTACGATGTTTTCCAATATGAAAAATATATGTTATATAATTATTTGAAGCATCCACTTTTAAGATCTTTTTAAAAATTGAAAACACTAAACAATATTTTGTTTTTGGCCACAGAAAATTGTCCCGAGGTAAGCCAAGTTGGAAAACTTAGTTTTCCAATACCAGAACCACTATATACAAGTAGGAAAAAATCTTCTACTCAACCTTTTGCAAGGTAAAAGTACCTAGCAACTCGATGACTAGTACAACTTCCAACTTTACGATTAATTGCATGTAACCGTTGTGATTAACTCCATAAAATAAGCTTTGCCCAAAACATTGTGAATATTGCACTGAGTGAAACTTTGCCTATCAACCGGCAATATTTTTGTTAAACTAAAGGTTTCTAAATTTATACGTATATACATTTGATAACGTTTTGAAAACAGCAATATATAATATATTATAGCAAAAAGCAATAAAAAAATATTATTTATAGATAAATTAGATTTACCTTTATTTAAGCTTTCCTGTAAGCCAACAATCACATCACCCAACAAATCTTTGATTAAAAAGGATTTGTGCTCCTGCATATCAAAACCAATTGTACAGCTTAAAATTCAAGATTGAAATTCTAAATCACATTTTATAACACCCCAAAGAGTATAAAATAATTATGTTATAACCATAGCTGACAAACACGTGTCACAGTTGTTCATAATATAAACTGCTGTCAACAGAGTATTCAAGATTATATGTTAAGTGGCGGGGATGTAAATGATACAAACCGCAGCATCCCTAATATAAGACTTCCATTTCAGAACCGCCCTTAGTTATTCTATGCTCCACCCAACAGACATTTTGTACATTAATACCTAACAGAATCGTCGTCCAGTAGATTTATCTCAATTAGATTGCACTTGGAAGAAGCTGCTTTGTGAAACCCAAAACCTCTTTTAACGTTTTAATTATACCGTTATATTTTAACATGTTTGATATACTGAATACGTTTCTATGATTAATTTGTAAAGCAATACTTTACGCTTAAAGAATTATTAAAGCGATGCCTAGTTTAAAGTGCATATATATTTTATAGATATATTACTATGTTACTTCCCTAGCTTAATTTAAATTTATTTTGTGGAATGAACAAATTCCACACTAAGCTCTAAACTACCGACGAATACTACAGAAAATTGATTTGCCAAACCAACTTTGAATAGGTTTTTCTGGACATTTTCTAGATTTAGTCTACTACCGCAAGAAAGCTCTTTTAAAGCTAACTAAAACTTATTTTTGTTACCCCAGGTTTTGTAACTGATAGATGAATTATCTATATGTTTAAAGACTTCCTTCAAAGTTGTCGCAACGTATGATTTATAACCTTAACAGTATCTGTATTATACCATTATCCACGACAAACCTATCGAAAAGCCAAAGAATGTATAGAAAAAGCTTAAGAGTTAGCCATACTGCATTTCAAAGATCATAAATATTAAGTTCGAAATTATAAAAATTTGAATTTAGAAATTCGTTCGCGATCTTGTAAGGTACAACATTTATGTCTTAGTTAACATTTCCATTACTACGTCTATCTCCGCATAGTTGAACCCGATTGAAAACCGACCAGATCAAATTTGAACTCGATCCAAACGTAACCAACCCGCTCGAATGAACCTTGTTTAGGTTTACTTTGAATTATGTACACAACTTCAGACATAGCGCTGAGATAAACATAACCTTTTGCGCGGAACGAAATAATCACAAAAGTACTAAATAACCACCTAACCTCTTTACACGGCCAGTAACTAGAATGAAGTTAACAGCAATTGTAACTCGATCCACTTTGACCGTTTGTGTCGTCAACTGAACTCCCCTTGTTCAAGTGGGTTGAGTTCAGTGCTACGATCCGGTTGAAAAAGTGTTTATATCGATCATTTCAACCAGCTAACTTCGATCCGGTTGACTTCGACCGCATAGAGATAAACGTAGTAAATTGTTCATAAACTATATATGTCCATTTCTGTATCGAAAACAACTTTCTACCGGCACACGCACTGTTACCATTTTGACTCGTACCAGATACTTTTGTGTTTAACCTTTTATTGTTTCTTTAAGTTTAAACTAAGCGCATCTTTTGCTCAACATTTACGTAACTTGGTGTTGGAAATTGTGCGGTTGGTTGTTTACGGTCGCCTGATGATGGATGGCCGAAGTATGTCATGTGACCAAATTGAAGATAACATGGAAATCATTGCTCGCGTTTTAACTACAACACCAGTCACGTTGGTATTAAGAAACAACTTTGGTTAAATACTTCTCTATTCATTTACTAGACCTTCATTTGATTGCGGTGAAAAAGATGTAATCCTTGTTTTCTTAAATCTCAAAAGTTAGCCCACACTTTGGAACAAACTTGAGTCAAAGTTTTGGTCTTGATTTGAGTGGAAATTTGGCAGGCCTCCAAAACTAAGGTTAGACTTGAGCTCGAGCTTTGCCCGAGGATCTAGCCGAGCCAACAATATTTTTTGGACCCAAGCTTTTCGAACCGAATTCCATTTTTATCGAGCCGAACCAAGCTGACCAGTTCTTCGAGCTGAGCTTTTCGTGCCTGCTCGTCAAGCTCCTATTAAATCCTTACTTTCCATGAGCGCAGCATCCTTGCGTTTACGGTATAAAGAATTGACAAATTTATCTTGTTTTCGTGTTTCGAACAGCAAGAAGAATATCTTCAATAAGGCCTGTATGTGCGTACATACGATGAGGGCGGGGAGGCTTCAGAGACACCCAGTTCAATTCTGATGAAATTTAAAATATACAAATCTCTCTAATGTTTGCAGTAGGATGAGTCGATAAGGGGACAGAGGAATTTGAATTCCGCTAAACTCAAAAATTCTCTATGTTTCACACCAGTGGAAGCATCCGAGTAAAATCCCATTTATGTTAGTTTGGTTTACGTTATAGTATTGACAACATATCGTTCTTCGGTGATTTCAGAACCACTCAAGTTTTAAAATTATCTTTCATTAAGCGTCTTCGTATCGATGACGAGCTAGAGATCTGTTTTCTGTGAAAATAAAATATAACTTCAATGTTTGCATGTGGTATGACGATAAGGGAGTTCAGAGACTTTATTTATGAATGTTCAAAATATTCTGTATGTTTACACGTGAAGTACGAAATTTTTAAAGTTAAAGATGATTTGAATTCCTTCAATATTCTTTGTTACGCACCATTTTTGGTAGCAATCGTAATAAATACTATTAATTTTTATGTGGTGAATTTTAATATAAATTCTTCAAGTAGACTTTAAAAAATTTTTAACATGTGATTCTATTTATTGATGTTCAAAATGGATTTGGTTATAATGTCATATTTTAAAGTTAAAATGTATTGTCGTTTTTATATTTATTTGTGAAAAGCTGATAATTATTGTATTATAATTTCAATGAAAAACTTTTTAACATGTTTCTATTTACATTTAAGATGGTTTAGGCGACCTATGGGTTTAACTAGTCGTTTTTATATTTATTTTGAAAGGAAAATCATTATGATTTGGATCTTTGGGTGTCTGACCCTATGGCGATTCATGGTTTAAGGACTGGGGTTCAGATACCAATACTGTTTAACGGAGATTGTATATGGTTGTGAGGTAACCCTATTGCGGGTTTACACTTGTCAGATACCAATGCTGTTTTACAGTTGTTAATCATCATCATCATTGGATCTTCATCTCAAAACTGGTTGGACACGTACCTGCACTTATTTATATTCTGAACTAGCTTACATAGTTCTCTGAAATTCTCACACATGTACATAGCTCGTTTCCTTCTATTGTTTTCTAATTTTTGTCTTATTTCACCGAGATTCAGTGAAGGGGTTAAGCAACCTGTGGCTAATCCCCAACATTTAGATATTTGCCGAAAAATGGTTTTAGTTAATATGCTTATTGTTATATAATTAGTTATTGTATGTATAAATAGAAATCATGTATGTAGGCTGTATTTCATGTTAATATCGCAAGGAAAACCCAGGAAAAACTTGCAATGCTACCTACATACATGATTTCTATTTATACATACAATAACTAATTATATAACAATAAGCATATTAACTAAAAAACCATTTTTTCGGCAAATATCTAAATGTTGGGGGATCTTGGTAGCCACAGGTTGCTTAACCCCCTTCACTGAATCTCGGTGAAATAAGACAAAAAATTAGAAAACAATAGAAGGGAAACGAGCTATGTACATGCTGTGTGAGAATTTCAGAGAACTATGTAAGCTAGTTCAGAATATAAATAAGTGCAGGTACGTGTCCAACCAGTTTTGAGATGAAGATCCAATGATGATGATGATGAAGCATATTAACAACCCCTGTAAAACAGCATTGGTATCTTACAAGTGTAAACCCGCAATAGGGTTACCTCACAACCATATACAATCTCCGTTAAACAGTATTGGTATCTGACAAGTGTAAACCCGCCATAGGGTCGCCCCAGATCCATATACAACCTTCATAGAATAACATTGGTATCTGACAAGTGTAAACCCGCCATAGGGTCGCCTCAGAACCATGTTAAAATCTACCAAAGAGGTAGCCTAAATCATAATGATTTTCCCTTTCAAAATAAATATAAAAAAACGACTACTTAAACCTTTTAATAATGCAATCGCACACTTCTTTAATAACCATCCTCTCAATTGTATAAATAGAAACATGTTAAAAAATGTTTTTCAAGTTATTGAGAATTTATATAAAATTCACCAATAAAAATTAATCAGCTTATTTCACGTTAAGCGTATTGGCTACCGAAAAAAAGTCGGTGCCAGGCCGTAACAGAAATTGAAGGCAATCATGCATTTTAACTTTAAAAAATTTTGTACTTAGTGTACTCAAACCAAATATTTTGAACATCAATAAATCAAAGTCACCTTTAATTTATGTCATAAATGTCAAACTTGAAGTTTTTATTATTTTGAAAACGATCCTAGGTCATGGATCGAAACGTTAATAAAGATAATTTTAAAAACTATGAGTGGTTTAATCCCCAAAGATTAAGAAAAACATCCGAAAATGTTTTACTATTAGTTCGGCCGACACCAATGTAAGATACGTGTACCTTTTCTTAAAAATGATTAGTTGGTATTAGATACGCATTATATTTATCTTTAATTCGCCATTTATTTCCTGCCTTGTAGAGTTTTATAATTTAATTTTTTTGCAAAAATATTATTTGGTTATTTTCTGTAATTTTGAATTCTGCAGATTTTTGTGAGAAACAGAATATATCATACTAAAAATAGAAGAAAGGTCATTATTTTTGAAAGTAAAATTTAGTGTAGTTTCTATATAAAACACAATAAATTTCTCAATTTTCACTAACATTTTCTACAACCGAATGTTTTAAAAGTAGTTGATGTTTAGTAGAAATAGAGATAATAAAACTGACGGAGCTTCATTTCAGGTATATGCGATTAACGAAGTAGACGGTAATTTCTTTGTGGAATGGATTGCCATTGAATACCTTCAGTAGAAACAGAAAGCGGGGACTGACGCAATTTTTGCACATTGAAACACACAAAACGCCATAAGAAGGGGTGGAGTTCCACCTAGAGGATGCTCCAGGTGGACTTCGTCGCCGCAACGCTACCGAGTTAACCTAGGTTAGCTCTACTGTTTCTAAATCATTCTCCCCCCCTCCTTAATCCAAAAATCGGTAACCCAACCTCTAAAATTTTTGACATACCCCTTGGTGCCTAACGATTCCGCACAACTTTCATATTCTCACCTTAAATTTTTATCTTAAGATCACCCCTTATCGAGTTACAACCACCAAACCCCAGTCTCATAACTTTTTTATTTATAAACATTTGTTTAATGCGTAAAGTATTAGATGGTCTAAAATTTTCTTGTAAGTCCAAAACCGACATTAATTTTATTCTAGGATCAACCCCTACAGTGTCGACGTTTTTTATGCGGTAGCAGACCATACGGTTTTTAAACGCTGTGCTATTTCCGCCACATCGGTTTTCCCGGTAGCAGTAGCTGCTCCACCCTAATACCTATTGCTCTGTAGATAAGCACTGTACTTTACATGTGATTTTCCAATGCTGCCGAAAGTATTACATTGACCAGGAAGCAAGTTTTTTTTACCTGGAAAATTTGGAATTTTGCCGAACCCTTGCTGTTCCAAGCAAGGTAGGGATCTTTAACGCGCGTGACAACACTCACACACGGAACCTTCATTTGACCTCTCATCCAAACGAGGGTGTATTTTTGTGAAAAATGCTTGTTTAACATTTTTCAAGCGGACCGTGTCGGGATTCAAACCCGGGACCTTGGGCGTAGTAGTCACACACATACCACTACGTCATGGAGCCGCCTGATGAACACTGTACGCAGATTTTGTCACATCTACATCGGACACATGGCATCGGACCCCAATTCGTTCTTGTTTTGAAGAAGTTTTTCTACTGCCTGCGGAGATGGACGTTTAAGCCCCGATGCGGACGAGGTCACCCCGTGCTCCTTAACATGATATCTGAGTAAATTGTCCATTCTGGTAAAGATAATGCCGCACGACTCACAGTTAAAGTTTTCTGTTACTGGTTTGACTAAACGCTTAAGCCGCGATTGGCTTGTACCATGCTGTTTTGCCTGGTGCCCTCTTGGTAAAGTAGACATGACAGGGCTCGCATTTAGTACATTTTAGTACAGAGCAAAATCTGCACTATAAGATTTTGGAGAAACTTGTAGGCGAACTAAATTATAACTAAAAAGTGTACTCTTGCGTGCCTGCTTTATATACCCTACAGAACGCAAATCGAAGGTTTACGAAGACACCCGAACAAAGTTAAGTATTAAGCAGGGAAACTAAATGGCGTCATCTTTTTCCGATCTTTGCCGCTCGTCCAGTACATTTAGCATCAATGGGTGCGCCCGGTTCGCGTCGTCCATGTTGCGAATGCAGCCTGTAAAAGCGCCGGACACGTTTTCCATGTTATACCGACCAGCAATCGCGTCGCGTGCATATTAAAAATCGAAAAAAGCGGTAGCTCTGACTCATGTTGTTGTAGGCCAATGGTAGCGCAGGATCTTAAAAATTCAAATTACCAAAATAGCTGCAGTTGTGATAAATTGAATAAATACATTCATTCACACATACATATTAACAGATATATTTAATTCCATACAAACAGAATTACACATACATACGTCGACCAGCCCATCCGTACATCGATCAATACACCCATACATCAACTATATCTAGTTGGATGATGTACCCAAATTGAATGTATTTGGAAGTTATAAATTAGACGAAACAATAATAAAAGAAGATTTTTATACTAAATAGTCCATCTTCACCTATCCACCTACCCGCTAGCCCGCCAGGTCGCCCATTGGCCCTACCACCCCCTGCCAGCCCGACGTCCAACCGTCCATCTATCTAACTATAAACCAGTAAATTGTTTAGTTTGAATTTTAACCTGTAAACGTGGAAGAAATTAATATTTACATGTATAATTCAAAAACTGTTAATCATTAATTTTTCTAGAATGAACATCTTAAGTATCTCATGCAGTGTATGTGATGGCGTTTTTTACTGGAGGTGACGCCGTAAAGAAACCCAACGAAAAGCACATCGAGATGGTTTATTTCCAGGAGGAACTAAAAATTACAGACGATGAGTGGGAGCAAATAAAGGATTTGAAAAAGCTGTCGACCGCAGTGCACGAACAATGTATAAAAGCTGCAATTCAGTTAGAGCGAACCAAGTTGCTATTTGAAAAACTATACGCCATAACAAAATCTTCTTCCAAAATCATAATTATAGGCTTGTACTCGTTCGACGATTATAAAATAACTTTCAGATTTGTTGACATCATTTTGCAGACGGTACTTGATGTATCCCTCAATGTGTTTAGAAAGTTCATATCAAATTTCCATATATTATACGCACTATGGAAGTTGGTGTGCAAAATCAGATATGCAAATTTGACAACTGCGTTTTTATTTAAATAAGAATTGTTTAGTGGAAATGGTGACATTTGATGAGAATTATATGTTATTTACCAAAGAAACTTTAGAACACTTTTCAGGTATATGTCAGATCGTTCTCAACTACTCTAATACTTTAAGAGAACTAACAGAAAACGGTGTTCCTAATATTGATCTGTTTCTGTTAGATGTAGCTATGGATAGGTATAATAAAATAGTATATTACATTACTAGCGTGGAAAGTGACCCATTTCACACGAGTGGAAGAGTATTGTCGCACGAGGCGTCAGCCGAGTGCGACTATTCCACGAGTGTGAAATGTCACTTCCACGCGAGTACGTACACTATTTTTCCGACGAGCACCACTAAAAACAATTACGAAATAGTTATTTTTATGCTTATTTGCAATAAATGTGTACGCAATAATACAAGACAGACAGACACCTATAAAATTTATTTGACGTTTTGATGTTGAAAATTCGAACACCTACTTTGTTTTTATAAAATCCGCGAATCTGTTGCTTTTAGCGTATGCATTCTCAATTTTTATCGAAGAAATCATTTCAATTACAAACTAATATGAGTAATTACATCTTTAAGTAAAACAGAAAGTGTCAGTATCGATTTAACTATGGGTATTTTAAACTGTTATTAGCCAAAACGAAACGAATGAATGCAAAAAGATAGAAACCGGTAGTCGTTTGGGTTGTCTAGGTAACTAGCATACTAACATCAGTCATATCACTCTAGAGTTGAAAAGTATTTCAACACTAGAGTGATATGTACTTTCGCACTCTAGAGTGATATACTTTACTTTCTACATAAATAAGTAGTGTGTAATCTGTTGTTTTCACAAGTGGTCGTCGGAAAATGATGTTTTACAGAATCTCGCACATGATATAATTGAAAGCAAATACAGTAATAGTGATATTGGGATCATGTTATACGAATTTATAAGAACCTATCCAAGACTGTTTGAAAACAGTATTTGTAGACAAGTTGAATATATGGAAGAGTACAACAGATTTCCATTCCACGCATTTGCAAGCGATGTTTAAATTTTCAACTATAGATTTTAGAGAAATTTGTCACTATAATCCTGCATATTACCGTTTATTCTCTGATACCTTTCTAAATTGTTGTATTTCAACTACAGATATTAATAGCTGTAAATAAAATTATGTTTTAGTTTTAATCAAAACGATTCTGATTAATAATTTTGTAAAACGTTTATAGCACCCTTTTAATAAATACACATCTTTGTTATAATTTTTTTCATAAGAACCCTTTTCAGTTATGCGGATATTTGAATAATTAAACAATACCAATGTATATTTTATAACATAAACAAGCTAATATATATAAAAACATTTTCTAAATTCACATGATTCATTTCTTATGATAGTAGTTGAGGTGGTTAAATTTTTTACTTTAAAACTTACATTTTAGTATACTATATTCCATCTGAATATTTACCATCAGTTTTATAAACCCGATCTCTTCAATTATTTCCATAAAATCATCCAAATCCTCGGACATTACTGACACAGCTGTACAGTGCTGTATTGTTTCCTCGTATGACTGACATGTAAGACATTTTGTCCTTCTACCTTCTATCGAAAACCGTTGCCCTCATTCTGCTTTTTTTTCTCGTAGAGCATTGCAAAATCTTTGAATAACTTCCCCAAATTCTTTATACATATTTGTTTAATCGCCTCTTTAAACAGTATAATCGACTAATTATAACTTCTATGCGAACAGTCCTTTTATATGAGCTACTCTTGTTCGGACATGCTCCGATTGTGACCGATTTGTATGCACGCACGAAACAACAGGTAGGGAATGTATCTTATGAACAAATTCATTACATTCCTTAGGAAAACACTAAGGACTTTAAAAATAATTATAACTCTTGTTAGACCTCTAGTGCCAGGATAAACGCTATTATTTAAGGTTATGTCCAGATTCATCTCCAGTACGCTTTTGCCCAAACTATGCGTAGCAGATTGGGGATTATACTTTACTCCATAAACCGACTTGTATATATATTCGTCTTCATTTTTTTTACATATGTTGGACATATGTCGGACATGTCGGACATATGTTGGATATATGTCGGACATATGGCGAACATACGTTGGACATATGTCGGACATATGTTGGATATATGTTGGACATATGTCGGATGTATGTTGGATATGGTTTGGATGTATGTCGTACGGATGCGAGAGGAGAGAGAAGGACAAAGTAGGGTAGAGGGAGGAAAGAAGAGGGTTTAGGTTAGTTTACGTTGTTTGGAGTTAGGTTAGTCGGTATTGTCTGAAATTAGATTAGAATAGTTGAACTTGTCAGGAGTTATGTTAGTTATTGTTGTCTGGAGTTAGGTTAGGTTAGTTGGACTTGTGCGGATTTTAACAAAAAGCATTATTAATGAGACGATAGCGTTATTATGTAGGTAAAGTAAATAAATGTCAAAAAATGGTGGGAAGCTATAGTAATACGAGAAGAATATTGTTACGTTCAATTACGGCCGATGAATTAAAAACCACATCGATTCCGTTGCTATTCTTCCATACGTCAATAACATCCTATATATTTTACCTGTTTATAATAAATACGCTTGCGAATAATTTTTAACTAAACCGACGAGTTTACGCTATAAATTTAATAGTTGGTACTTTGTATTGAGTATCCGTTAACTGGCTGCACATTACTATAGCGTAAAATTAATCTTTATATTGCTACGATCAAAAGACTCGTTGAAATAGTGTATTTTATTATTGTATAAAGTTTGAGTCGAGTTTTCTAATTTTCTTTTTGGTATGTTGATAACGCGAGAATCGACGCTCGAATTCTTGTTATTTAAACATTTTCAATTTGATTCTGCAGTTCGTCCTTATATGTATTTTCTAAATTACTTACTCTAAGAGCGATGCACTTTTTCGTATAAGAAGTGTAGATCTAGACTGTATCGGTGAGTTCTCCTGCGTTATTAATATTAGTAAGACCCTCTTTTTAGCTCTTAGCTGGAGGCCTAATTGCTTGTTATGTAGGCCCGATTATTCTTTGATGTAGATCAACTGCTCTTGCGTGGAGATCGATGTTGCAATTACTGTAGCAGCATGGTTATTGCTGACTACCGCGGCGATGCTGTGCTGATGCGCTTCCGATGGATGGCAAGATAAGTATCCCGACACTACTAAGGTTTCTAAATTGTATGCTTTTTTCTTTACTTAACCTATCTGCTCATACGAAAGTATCAGCATTATTCTTTTTACTGGTTATATTTATTGCATGTTAGCTACGAAATGCGCTCTTCGTGGAACAATTATTAAATTTGTTCATAGAGTAAAATTGTTTTTTTAAATAGTAACTTAAATTTTTTTTGCCGTTTAGATAGAAATTTTTAATTTTTTTTATTGTAAATAGAAAATCGTTGGCGATGTATTTTTTGTGTTGCTAGGAATTCCGCCCCCCCCCCCGCATTGGTAGTTATCACGGTATTTCTATCTGTCCCGTACGCTGCATAACGTAGCAATATGATAGACCAAGAAGTATTTTATAATATGCGCAAATCTTTAGTTTTTCAATGGAGAGGTTTGTGTCGGCAAGAGGCTTTTGAAATGTGGTTACGATTATGGTTACTAAGACTTGCAAAAATTAAAAAAATTTATTTGGGGTATAAGCCGGAAAAATTTCGTGCTTTCCGACTTCAAGTTTAATGCCGGTAGTTCTACATAGTATTGCAGAGGTTTAAAAATTCTAAGATCATCAGTTTTGGAGAAATGATAGATGCCCGGAACTTCTCGGAATAAAAATAAAGGACGACCGAGAGATCTAAAAGTTAAGATCCTTTTTCAAGTTTCGAAGTACATAGCACCTGCCATTGGGAAATGATAAAAATGTTAAGACCTATAAAGACGATTATTAATAGTGGTTTAGAAAGATAGTAGTTCACATGGACTAAATAAAATAGCTTAGACTGATTAATGTATATAGTCACATATTCCCGTACACATTCCCACACATCTGCTTACGTCCACACACGAACATGGCAATGTCGGTAGTTTTTGTTTAACAAATAGTAGGAAAGATACGTTAGGTGTTAGTGTGTGGAAGCCAATCGGATCGTTGGATTCAAAAAGAACTGTGCGGCTGAATGCATGGCGGTTCCCGTTAGAATAGTCAAAAGTAGTTAATCAATCGTATAAGACATTTAAATATGTGAAACGTGTAAAAGCCTACGTGAGCAAAATTTAATTATCAGACAAAAGAAGTGCGGGATTTGCTATACTTATAAAAAAAGTATAGGATGGCGCATTGCAGCGGCCCTAGCAGTAAAAAGACGACTGACTTTTTCAACCAACTACAAGAATAGCAGTCGCACAGAGAAGGGGGTACGCATGTATTATACATCGCACTGTTACTATAAAAGATGTTAGTTTGCGGGTAGCTCGAACCTGTCATTGATAACGACTTAAAGGTACCTCGGAAGTTTAAAAATTCTAGACCATTGTCGTTTGAAAAATGTTTGGAAATTACCGAAATGGAATCGGGTCGAAATATAAGTTAGACGGATGATTGACCAATTTTTTCCTACCTTTTACGAGAGAAACGGAAGTTAACAGTCGCCAAGCATCTAATTCTCTATTTGGGTAGTATCGAGTACTAGTCGGCTCTAGAAATAATTACGTGCTACCGACCACTATGCGAAAGATTTCGTTCTAGAACATGAGCAACCTACGGAAGTACGGTTGGTATTAATGCTAATTGGTTTAGTGACCGCGCTTGCGCACTCTTCGAGTGCCTTTGGCAATCTTCGGTTGTTTCAAAATGTATATAAACCATGGCGCTACATATGACAGCAAAGTACTTAAACTGTCGGTCTTGCAGTATTGCTTTTACGAGAATGGACAACTTACTGCGACATAAGGAAAAACAGCACGATATGTCATTAAGCCGTAAACGTTCAGCTCCGCCAGCTGTTGAAGGGTCTTGTCCGAAACAACCACGAATTCTGTGTAAAGTGTGCGATTTGGAAGTGGAAAAAACGACGTATGCCGCACACTTGAGGAGTAACAGACAAAAATGCAACAGTTACCACTACTGGTAAAGATGGTGTAGAAATGGTTAGCACGGCGTTTAACAACCGTATGGCTAGCTATCGCATAAAGAACGTCAGTGTCGACGATGAAGTGTCCGAGTTTCTTTGAAAGCAGAAAGAGCGGGTTTATTCGATTAATTAATGAAAAAAGAACACAATATACAGCAATAAAAGTTAATTGCAAACTCTACGGCATCTACACAAAAATAGGAAAAGAGACTACCTATGTGAAATCATTTAACATATGTTATGGATATGGACACACATTACTCAAATCTGCGGAAACTTTTTACAGTGCCATGCTGGTTTTATTAAATTTCTTCAATATGTCAAACCATAATGATAGCATAATCTCTGTCTCCAATTTATTAAATTGTTTACAAAGCCCACTTGCTTCTGCCCTTATTTCTGGTCTCTCTTTCGTCATTTGATATTTGCTTTACCGAATAATTAATACTCCAACAATTATGTAATAATGCTCTTACTGCATGCCATTTTGCTTACCACCTTGTCGTGTTGAGCCTTTTAGGTAGTAATTTAATTTGAGTTTTACTTTGTTTTACCATTTCATCTACGATTTGCCATCTAGACGTTGATGCACTTAAAAACACATACAATTTCTGAATAAACATAAAAAGTTTTGTTGTTTCAAGACAACAAGTGGCCGAATATGTACCGATCAAATTTAAAGTGTAAGCTGCGCATGGGATGTACTCTGCTAATTGGTTTGTTTTCTTAATTAAAGATTGTAGGCCTTTATAACAACCAAGCATTGTCGTAAGATTGTCCTCTCATGTCCTGCACTGAAATGTTCAACTGAGAAAGAGTATCTAAAACTAACCTCTCCATTTCACCTTCAGTATGATTTTGCAGCTTAATAAATTTAACAAATTTTTCTGTTGGAGTTCCATCACTTAAAATATACCGCACAATAAAAGTCAACTGATCAGTATGAGTTATATCAGAAGTGGAGTGTACGCTAATTGAATAGTATTTGCTTTGTTTAAGTTCTGCTAAAATTGCGGGGGTGCACATCCGTCAGTCCTGTTCGACGAGCTACCTGACTATGGAACAGCTTGTGGCGAATAGCTATCCTATCGGTCGAAAACCACAGGCCATTGGACCTAGAATTTGCAAGGCCCCGAGTTCAAATCCCGACACGGTGCGCTTGAAAAATATTAGGCGAGCATTTTTCACAAAAATACGCCCTCATTCGGATGAGGGATAAAATGGAGGTTCTGTGTGTGAGTATTGTCATGCACGTTAAAGATCCGTACCTTGAGTGGAACACCGCAATGGTTCGGCAAAATTCCAAATTTCCAAGTAAAAAAAAACTTGCTTTCTGACCAACGTAGTACCTTCGGGTGGAGCATTGGAAAATCAAATGTAGGGGGACCCAGTATTTGGATATCGTATAATTGGAGAGCAACCAAGAACAAGATCCGGGAAGCTACTCGCCCTATCAACCACCCGCAAAAACATCATAACAAAAGATGAAACAACAGATATCAACGAGACAGCCAGAATCAATTAGGTCAACGCAGTAAATGGAAGTTGGACTTGAGAGGTTCAGGATCGACTAAGCTAGGCATATTTTGCAGAGAGAAAACCGCCAATCTGATGTGCTGCAACAGGAAAAGCGCTCACTGGCCTTACTCTTTGTAAAATAAAGAACAACTTAATTTTCGTTCAATATGCGTTAATTAGTTTCCTAATGTCAGACAAAATTATTTGTTATATAAGTCACTTTCCTTTTACGTCAATGAGAGGCACGGAACAGCGCCGGTGCATTAGGCTTTGCGTTCCTTTTACAAAGTGTTTCAAACTCAGGAGCTTCTAATTTACTTTCCCCCTACCCTCTCAAACACCAACAATTTTGTTCGTGCTTTAAGCTCAAGAAGCGGTGCAACTGTCCTTAAACAAAAAAATGCACTGGCATATATTGTGTTTAGGACAGTTCCTTTTAGGAATAGCTCTGAACTGTTCTGGAGCTTCACACCCTAGTGCTATGCGCACTTAAAAGAAAACAGCTATAATGAAAAGTAAGGCACTAAATACTGTAGGACATATGTCAAAGAAAGCAGGTTGTGACAATCGACAGATCGCGTAATGAAACGCAGAAATAAGTAATTAGCCATCATTCGTCCAAATGCGACTGCAATTGATTGAGAAATTTGAACAAATGTTACAACAGTGATGAAAAACTAATTAATGTTATACATTTTCCTACTGCAAAAATGTCAACATCGATATCGGCCGATTATAGCTCAATATCAATATTTGATAACTGTTCTGGAATCGAAGATTAGGAAAAAGATACAGATGCGGCTACGCAACCAACTTTGCGAGCTTCTGTGTTATTCAGCTTTTACTTGTGAAAAAATAGAAAAACCCTCATAGTTAAAAAGTACAAATTTAACCTTACAGACATTCCAATATTAACAGAGTAATTACAATAAAACATGCGCAAATAGAGTAAAAAATATTATTTCTTTATATACATGGAAACAGTTCTAACCGAGAGATACGGTATGAAAATTAACAAAAATAAAACTAAAGTACTAGTATGCAAAGGAGTGGATAATAAATTAAAAACTAGAATACAAATACGTAATGAGAACTTTCAAGACGTTAAGGATTTCTGATACCTAGGAAGCAAAAAAAACGCAAGATGGGAAGAGCGCAAAAAATATAAAACAAAGATGATCAAAAGTTGAGCTACATTTAACAAGAAAAAGTAATTACTCTATTCAAAGACAACAAACACAGAAACAAGGAAAATTTTGCTTAAAACATGTGTGAGCACAGCACTGTACGGCTGTGACAGTAGGAGAAGCGGACAGAAAAAAGATAGAAGCCTTTGAAATGTTTTGCTACAGACGTATGATGAAGATATCATGGACAGACAAAGTTAAGAACAAAGAGGTACTAGAAATGGTAGGGGAAGAAAGAAGTATGTGGAAAACAGTAAAAAATAGGAGCAATGGGATGATAGGTCACATACTAAGGCATGAGGGAATAGTGCGGAATATGTTAGAAGCAGAGCTAGGAAAAAAGAGAGGTAGAGGTAGACCTAGGTTAGACTATTGCACACAGATAGTGAAAGATGTAGGCTGTGTAAATTTCAAGGAAATATGCAGGCTAGCTCAGAATAGAAATCAGTAGAGGTACGCATCCAACCAATTCGAAGATGGAAAACCTAATGACGAAAAAATAACTGTAATTAAACCTGATGATTATTATAAGCAAGTACAGGTATTAGTTTTACAATACTCTCACTTAATGTTAATTGTGTAAAAGGTTTTACTGGAAAACTATTAATGCAGCAAATAACTAAATGTTGGGGGATCCTTGGCAGCCACAGGCTGCTTTTAACACCTTTCACATATCCTACATTTGATTTTCTTTCAATGCTCCACCTGAAGGTACTACATTGCCAGGAAGCAAGTTTTTTTTAACTGGAAATTTTGAATTTTGCCGAACCCTTACTGTTGCAAGCAAGGTAGGGATCTTTAACGTGCATGACAACACTCACACACGGAACCTCCATTTTACTTCTCATCCGAACTAGGGCGTGTTTTTATGAAAAATGCTCGCCTAAGCAGACCGTGTCGGGAATCTGGTACCTTGGGCATAGTAGTCATACGTATACCAATTACACCACGGAACTCTCCCCCCCCCCCCTCCACATACCACTGAATCTTGGTGAAATAGGGCATATAATTAGGAAACAACGGAACTGAGCTGTATCTGGGCTGTGGGAATTTCAGGGAACGGTGTAGGCTAGCTCAGAATAGCCATAAGTGAGGTACGCGTCCAACAAATGCCAGGACGGAAAACCTAAAGACGAAAAAATTATTGGACTTAAATCTGATGATTATTATTAACATCTACAGCTGTTCGTTTTGAAATATTTTTTACTAATGTTGATTGTGTGAAAGGATATATTGGAAAACTATTAATTCGACTGCTTAACCACCTTCGCATACTACTGAATATCGGGGAAATAGGGTACATATTTATAAACAATAGAAGGTGGAAACTGAGCTGCATTTAACAAGAAAGAGCAGCGGCTATGTTCGAAGACAACAAACATAGAAACAAGTTGAAAGCATATGTGTGGAGCACAGCACAGTATGTCTATGAAATAGGGGCAGTAGAAGAAGCAGACAGAAAAA
>JARFIW010000097.1:0-87552 GCA_036346225.1 Platerodrilus igneus
GAAAAATCAACTACTGTGTTCAAGGGCAACAAACATAGAAACAAGAAAAGGAGTACCTAAAACATATGTGTGGAGCACAGCACTGTACGGCTGAAAGGTTAAAGAATAAGACAGACGGACAAGAAAAAGGTAGAAAACTTTGAAATGTGGTGCTACAAGTGTTTGATGAAGATATCATGGACAGACAAGGTTAAGAACAAAGAGGTACTGAAAATGGTAGGGGAAGAAAGAAATACGTAGAAAACGGAAAAAAATAGGAAAGATGGGATGATAGGCCACATACTATGGCAGGAGAGAATAGTGCGAAATACATTAGAAGCAGAGATAGGGAAAAAGAGAAGTAGAGGTAGACCTAGGTTAGGCTATTGCACACAGATAGTAAAAGATGTAGGCTGTAGGAGTTTCAGGGAAATGTGTAGGCTAGCTCAGAATGAAAATCAATCGAGGTACGCATGCAACCAGTCCCAAACTGGAAAAACTACTGACGAAAAAATATTCTCGAATAATGTTAATTGTGTGGAAGGATTTACTGGAAAACTATTAATTCGGCAAATGTCTAAGTGTTGGAGGATCTTGGCAGCCACAGGCTGCTTAACCCCCTTCACATACAATGAATCTCGATGAAATAGGGCATATAATTAGAAAACAATAAAAGGGGAACCGAGCTGTATACACATGCTGTGTGAGAATTTCAGGGAACTGTGTAGGCTAGCTCAGAATATAAATAAGTGGAAGTACGTGTCCAACCAGTTTTGAGACGGAAAACCTAATGAGGAAAAAATAAGCGCAGATAAATCTGATTTTTATAAACAACTACAGGTGTTGGTTGTGAAATATTTGCAACAAATGTTGACTGTACGAAAAGATATATTGCAAAAAATGTTAAATCGGCAGATGCTCAAGTGCTGGAGGAACTTGGCAGCCACAGGCTGCTTACCCCCCTTCACAACCATTGAATGTCGAAGAAATAGGGTAAAAAATTGTAAAACTATCGAAGGGGGCCGAACTTCATCTAACAAGAAAGAACAGCGCCTATGATGAAAGACAACAAACATAGAAACAAGAAAAAAATTGTTGAAAGCATATGTGTAGAGCACAGCAGAGTATGCTTATGAAATACGGGTAGTAGGAACAGCCGACAGAAAAACGATAGCAGCCTTTTGGTATGTTGCGCTTCAGATGTATGAGGATGATAGCATGGACAGTCAAAGTTAATAACAAATAGGTTATAGAAATAATAGGGGAATAAAGATATTCTGTGGAAAATAAAAAGGAGAATTAGAAGCGATATGTATGAGACCGGTGAGATGCCCAAGGTTTGCAAATGTAACACCATAGTCACTACACCAAAAGAGAGCTGCGGATATATTTGAAGATTTCCGAACAAGAACTCGACGACACGTGTCAAAAATATTAACTAGAGTTGTACAAAACGTATAGGAAAACGAGCTGAAAAAATACTAGAAGATCAATTTGGACTTGCGCAAAACAGTAGAGCACAGGAGGCCATTTTAGCTTTAAGGGTGATAATCGAGAAAACAAATCTGCAAAAAGTATTCGACAATGTAAAATAGCGGAAAAAGTTGGAATTACTCAAAAATATTGGAATGAGTTATAGGGATAGACATAGCTTATACAAAAAGCAAATATTTGCAATAGAATTAGAGCAGCAACGTATAGTAGTAAACGATAGGAAGGAGGCGAGAAAGCGATGTGTCCAATTCCTGTTAATTTTTACTTGTATATCAAAGAGGCAATGAATACAGTCAAACGCAGAAAAACATTTGAAATGAATATGCAGGTGCAAACAATTGATATGTTTATATTTCCAGATGATACATCAATATTAGCTTCTAACAAGTAAGAGTTAGATTTAGTTCAATGAAATGGAAACAGTACTAACAGAGCGACACGGTATAAAAATTAGCAAGAAGAAAACTAAAGTTCTAGTATGCAAAGGAGGGGGAAATAAATTAAAAACAAAAACTTACGAGGTTAAGGATTTCTGCTACCTAGGAAAATAAATAACGCAAACTACTATGTTCAAAGACAACAAACATAGATACAATGAAACATTCCTAAAAGCATATGTCTGGAGTATAATATTATATAGCTGTGAAACGTGCACAGTCGGAGAAGCAGACAGGAAAAAGATAGAAGCATTTGAAGTGTGGTAGTGCAGATGAAATGATGAAAATATTATTGACGGACAAAGTTAAGTACAGAGTATTTGTACAAATGGTAGATGAAAAAATATGGGGAAACCAGTAAAAAATAAGATAAAGATGGTGGTATACATAATAAAGCATAAGGGAGTAATGCGGACTATATTAGAAGCAGAGAAAAGAAAAAAGATTGGTAGAGGTGGACCTAGATTAAACTATTACACAGAGATAGTGAAGAATGTAGGCCGTGGAAATTTCAGGAAAATATGTAGATTAGCTCAGAATAGAAATTAATGGAAGTGTGCGTCCAACTACATCCAGGATGAAAAACCTATTGTTGAAAAGTAGTTTTATTCAAACCTGATCATTATTTATCGAAAACAACTACAGGTGTTGGTATTGCAATATACGCAACAAATGTTGATTGGTAAACTATTAATTTGGCAGAGGTGTAAGTGGTGAGGATTTTGGTAGTCGTCAAGTTGCTTAACCTCCTTTGCATACCACTGAATATCCGTGAAATTAGTTATATTTTTAAAAAACAATAAAAGGGGAAAATGCAAAAATATCAAAAGAAATATTAGCACAAGGCCTTGTTGTATTTAACAAAAAAAAAAGAAATTACTATGTTCGAAGACAGCAAACATAAAAACAAAGGAAAAATTGTCCAAACCGTATGTGTGGAGCAGAGTGTGGACACTAGGAGAAGCAGACAGGAAAAGACAGAAGTCTTTGAAATATCGCGCTACAATTGTATGGGGAAGAAAGATGTCTGTGGAAAACCATAAAAAATAAGGGAGATAGAATCAGTGGATGTTCTAAGATGTGAGGGAATAGTGCGGGATATATTAGAAGCAGAGAAACGAGCGGTAAAGGTAGACCTAACTTAGAGTATTGCACACAGTAAGTGAAAGATAAAGGTTTTGGGAATTTCGGAAATATGTGTAGGTTAGCTCTAGGAAACAGTGAAGGTACGCATCGAATCCGTTCCAGGACTGAAGACCTAATGATGATTGTCTTAAATAATTCTGAAAAATTATTGCTCTAATTTTTATTATTGTATTTCGTCAACTTCCTTATCGGATATTTAATATTCTTTCAAGAAATTAATCAATTTTTAAGTATTTTGTATTAAAAGGTGTATTAGTTTTAAAAATAATTTATGAAAAATATCTTGCTGTTTTTAATATGAGGACCTCAATACATCGATAATAGTAACTTTCTCAGAAACTAGCAGAACATCAATAGTAATATTTGAAAAATATCAAACAGTCGAAGCCCAGGGATACATAAAATTAGCACCAGTAACTGCTTATACAGTTACTAATACTAGAGCTAAACACGATCATAGTTTTACAAATATATATTTTATTTTGGGCTGGTGTCAAAAACTCCGGGGGGATTTCACCTTCTCGCGAAAAGACAGCCTTAAACGGCATAAAGACGTGAAGCATGGTATAGTGATGCCAGTTGCCGGCCCATCCGGGGTCAAAAGACCGGCTGCACCGGAGGTTGAGGGATCTACGCCAAAGACACTGCGGAGATGCCTGGAGTGCGATGTGGATGTTGTCAACTCAGCAGCGCACCAACGCAGCAACCCACACAAGGCTAATGCTAGTCGCATCCTGGATGAGGGTGAGGTTAAAGCAACTGCTACAGCCTTTAAGAACAGGATAGCGACTTACAGAATCAAAAATAATAAATCTATTGGTATATGTTTTAAAACCATATACATATACTTAATGCTGTTATTTTTAGAAACCTTGGATTTTCTTCATCATCAATTGGAGGTTGTAATTGCTTTGATTGCAGAGTAATTACAAGCTCAGACTACCGTAAAAATAAACTAAGAGTTGTTTGGTATTTATATCAAAATGAACGGTGTCGAGGATACGAAATCCTTTAACACTCATAATGTCATTGTCATGGGGTCGACTGATTTGGGGGCTGTATATGATGAGCTGGGGAAAAGATGTACTTACATGTGATTTGCCAATGCTCTACCCAAAGGTACTACATTGGTCAGGAAGCGAGTTTTTTTTACCTGGAAAATTTAGAATTTTGCCGAACTCTTGCTGTTCTAAGGGTAGAGATCTTTAACGTGCGTGACAACACTCACACACGGGACCTCTATTTTGCCTCTCGTCCGAACGAGAGTGTATTTTTGTGAATAATGGTCATCTAACATTTTTCAAGCGGACCGTGTCGGGATACGAACCTGGGATCTTGGGCGTAGTAGTCACACACATACCATTACGCTACGGAACCGCCGTAAAAGATGTCCGCGAAATCGGATAAGTTTATGGAGAGGGACTCTGGTTAGTTTATATATATTATCGTGTAACTAAGGGGTCATGGGAATACATAAGGGCACAAGGTAACTCATAAGTTAAAAGCTATAGGATAATATAAAATAAATTTATTCGGTTATGAAATTAGAATATCTTTTAACAATTATTCTAGAGCTTAAGTAGTGTATAATAATGTAGGGCCAATTAATTTAGCTAGAAATCATGTAACATAGTACTTGTGTAAATATAGGGCATAATAAATAATAATTTGGGTAAAATTATAACGTATTTAAATTTGTAGCGAAGTATTACAGAATAATCTAAAAGCCTTGAGCATATGTTAAAAGAACATTTCTATTTTCAAACGTAAAACCCAACACGTTTAAAACCACAAAACAACAAGCGGAGATAATATTTCTCGGTGACATGGCAACAAACAAAATTTAATGGGTTATTGGAAAGAACAGCCGTTGGAATTAATGCAGTCAATTTTTAGCAAGGACAAAAGCAAAATCACACAATATTAATGTAAACCGATTTGTTGGTTAAAATATTAAGTTTAATTTTGAAGGCAGTACAGGATGGAACCAAGAAAAGACCAAGATAGAATAAAAATGTATCGAGTACAAGTGAGATGTATATAATTAATTCAGAGATAATACAGTAGGGAGACTTGAATAAAATCAATAATTTCAAGGATATTTAGAAGCAGGCAAGCGTCGGTTAAAAGTGGGAGAAAGGAGCCAAGCAAGGTGATTGATGTAAATTGGACAAGAAGTGCAGATATTCAGCTGGTGGAGGCATATGTGTGAGATAAAGCTATAAATACAAGGGAGATGGAAGATGTTTGCTCAAGTTAATGGCGTGGATGAATTGCAAAGTAGAGGCTAAATTCGGAGAATAAAACGTGACGGATGACAGTTTTGAAGCGGTTTACCGAGAATTGGCGTGTTTGTTATGAAAATTCTGGAAAAACCGATGTTTGATATAGCTTTTTCGTGCAAACCAAGGACCGTTGAATACAACTTCAAGAATTATAGGAACGGGTACACACGTGTACGTGCCATTTGCAAATAGGGGGGCGAATTCTTACTTATTTAGAGATTAGCAAAAGAGGCCGAGCTCTCTTTGATTTCATCCATCATTCGTGATAGATATGGTTACTTGCAAGTGAAGTAGTGCAGTTTAATACAAATTTATGTAGAAGTTAATAAAGCATCTTGTTGTTAAAACGTTAAAGTGGTATGTAAGTACAGAGATTATTATTTTGGTATTGGAATGTACGGAGGTATTAGAATTTGAAATTGTTTGGATGATGGAAAAAGCGATATTTGAGTAATAAAAGTTAATTTGGAATAAGAGGAGCGAAGTTTTGGAGATTGGAATTTTTGGGTTGAATGCATGGCAGATATGGTGATTCGACCGAGGAGTTAGTTGATAGACTGGGAACCTACTAAACGGCAGCATTTTCAAGGGACTAATTAGTGGATTACATTTAAAAGATAGAAACCAGGCAGGCGATTGAATAGAACATTAAGTTGTGAATATTTTCATGGTGTTTGTGATTATTTGGATGTGTGCTTTGATGTGTTTTTATTAGTATTTGATATTTTATGAACAGACTTTTATGGGACTTTAAAAAGAAATTGATTTTTGCAAATAATTAATTTACAGATAACCAGAGGTTGTAGAGAGGTACAGAGGGCTTATTGATATTTGGTAGTGCAGGAAATTTATATGCACAGCTATAGAGTTTTACTATGAGCTCATGCTAAGACACACGGTTAACGTGAGGTATGAGAAACGCCCCCTTACCTTAATAAAAATATGTGTTTAAAAGGTTATCGATTTTCATTATTATTGTTATAAAATTATTGACAATTATGAATGTACATAAAGGAATGGTGTTTTTAAAATATACTGTGGATCTAATTTAGAGAACAATATATTTGGTTAATTGAGTTATTTTTGAGAGTGTGATTGGTGTGAATTTCTATTTAGGTTTTAGCATAGGGATATTGAGAGGAAGTTTTTGAAAGTAACAGGTAAGTGTCAATATTAATTTAGGAAATTTGAGCAAATAGGAATTATGGGAGGAGAGCAGCTGAGGGCAATCACAAGTAAACTACACAATAATATATATTAATTAATTTTTAGCTTTTTAAATTTTTGGATGGAACTTGAACCAGGTCACCTACTTGTAGATAAACATCAACAAATACAGCCCTCTGCGGAGGTCGTCGTACATACAGCTTGCAAGGTGATTGAGAACAAGGGTGCAGTAGTTAATGTCCAAAACAATGATGTGGTATGCTTTGCCTGGAGCGTAGTAGCAGCTCTTCATGCCAGATATGTTCATCCCGAAAGGGTTAACAATTATCCTCACTACAGCACCGTTCTTAACTTTGCCGACATCGAGTTCCCGGTAAAAATGAATAATATCTCCAAATTTGAAGCAGTTAACACCATCAGCGTCATCGTGTTTGGGGTGGAGGGTAAGTTGATTATAGGACCGCTCCATTTTACAGCCATGAAAAGGGACATACACGTCAAACTCCTATACATCCAAGAGGGGGGCCAGTACTCATTATTGCTGGGTAAAGGATCTTGGAGGACTGGTTGGTCAGCAACTATCGCGTTATTAGGTATCTAAATGGATCTGTAATAGGTGCTTGGTGTTTTCCCAACACATGATCAGTTGCGCCAACATGCCGAGCTCGACTGTAACCATCTCACCACCACCACGCCTACTCATTTTAACAACATTCTAGAATTTGCTAATGTGCACAAGCAAATGCGAGTACCTTTTGCCATTTACGCAGATTTGGAGTCGGCTTTAAAACCTATTAGTACTATCGTGCCAGACCACTCTAGATCCTTTACTAATAGCATCCAAGAACATCATCTATTTAGTTTCGCATATTATATTAAGTGCTCCTACGCCGACAATTTGAATAAGTTCAAGACGTACAGGAGTCTGATGCTGGCAAAGTTTTCATCCAAAAACTAAAAGAAGAAGCAAGTCGACTTGGAAAATTTTTGAAGATAAACGTTCTTATGACACCCTTGGAGCTTTTGGAAGAGCTTTTATTCTATATGGTCGTAGATTGTGGTATTTGTGATAAACTTTTGCAAGCTGAAAGGGTGAGGGACCACTACCACATGAGTGAATCCTTCCGTTTTGCCGCTAACCCTCAATGCAACATCAAGTACAAGGTTCTCAACTTTATCGCGGTGGTGTTCCATAACCTTAGCGGGTATAATAGCCACTTTATCGTAAAGGAGCTGGGATGTGATAACGAGAGAGTCACCGTAATTCCAAACAACGAGGACAGATTTATATCCTTTAGCAAGTATGTTCGCTTAACCGATGCTCCAGAGGGTGAACTCGATAAGGATGGTGATGAATTGGATGATAAAACTACTATTCAGCTGAGATCTATCGACTCCCTGTGTTTCATGGCTACCAGCTTAGACACATTGGCGAGAAATTTGGATCCGCAAATGTTTGTGGAGATGCGTCAATGTTTCCCCGACGTTGAACAATTTGATTTGGTTTGTAAAAAGGAGTGTTTCCATACGATTAAGTAACTAGTACCTCTGTACTAGCCGAAGCTACTTTACCAGCGAGGGAGGCTTTCTACAACGTATTGACGGCTACTACAATAACTGTTGAGGATTATGCGCACGCCCAGAAAGTATGGGACTCATTTAATATTCAGACGCTCGGGAAATACAGCGACTTATATTTGAAGACTGACGTGTTGCTGCTGGCAGACGTTTTGGAGAATTTCATATACGTTTGCTTGAAGACCTACAATCTAGATCCTTGTTAATACATGACAGTTCCTAGTTTGAGTTAGGACGACATGCTAAAACATACACAAGTACAGCTGGTGTTGGCAACGGGTGTTACAATGCATCACTTTATAAAAAAAAAGGAATTTGCGGTAGCTTAACTCAGTGTAGTAGTCGGTACGCCACGGCAAACAATAAATACATGGACGACTACAATCAAAGTCAACCTTTGAAATATTTGTCGTATTCGACGTGAATAAATTATATGGATGGGCTATGAGCCAGTACCTGTCAAGTAGCGCAATCTGAAAAATTCCTAGAAATTCGGATAGCTGAGAAAAATTTAATATTAATTGATACCAAACAAGATAGATTTATCTCGTGGGTGAAAATGTGAAGAAAGATTTATCTCGCGGGTGGAAATGTGGGTTGGTAAAACTTCTTGAAATGAGGATAGCTCTCTAGGGAATGACGCAATCTGAAAAATTCCTAGAAATTCGGATTGCTGAGAAAAATCTAATATTAACTGATACCAATCAAGATAGATTTATCGCGTGTGTGGAAATGTGGAAAAAGATTTATCTCGCGGGTGAAAATGTGGGATGCTGGTGTAAATGTGGTCCTGGTTCCCTGGTTCCCCTGTATATGCTCTACTAACAAGGTTATAAAAAAGCTCAGAAATGTCAGATAACATAAATAAACTTTTATAATGGGGTGATTGGGGCTTACAGCAAAGTGGATTCGTTACAAGTGCTGCTTAAGGTGGACACCGAAGTCGTGTTTGCATTGCACCAATTTTAACGATTGTCTGGAAGAACACTATGAATGCTAACCTTGTTTATTGAATAGTTTGCATGGGGGAAGGGTGACCGATTCTGAAACAAATGACAATCGACGGTTTTGATCCTTACTTTCAGATGGTTCAACTCCAGTATTGTGAAACTATTGAATAATTGTTACAATAAAGCGTAACTTGAAAAACATTCTATGCAATTTCTGAAATTTTATGTTAACTTTTCTTTCTTATTCCTATTTTATCGATTAGCTGGTAATTTATAAGCCTAAAGCCTAAATAATTTATATACTGTTAATTCAATTATCGAGGAACAAAAATGTAGTCGGCATTCATAAATAGTTCAAACTGGTTCTATATATCAGAAAGAGAAGTAATTTATATTTGGAGGACTTTGTCCCATGATAATGTCAAACCAGGAAAGCTTAATAAGAATGCACTTAAATACATTCAGCCACCGGTTGATTGAATTTGTATAGGCACGTAGTCTAAATTTATTTCCATCTTTCTGAACTAATAAAAATTTGTATTATTTAGACAGTATAGCACTCCTAACATTAAACTCTTAACTAAATACCTTGGTCCTACTTGAAAAGCGATTTCTGTAGTACGTATTATTAGCGCCGCTACAACTAAGCTACTTACAATGAGATGTCGCAGCAAGCGAAAAGAAAACTATAATACTGATCTTCTATTATAGACATACTTAAAACCTACTTGAAAGGCAATCTATAAAGCAACGTATCGTTACTCCTATTGCAAATAAACTACTTATGAGATGCCGCAGTAATAGAAAGCAATAGATACTTTTCTATTATCAAAATACTTAGGTCATTCGTTATAAAAAGTCTAGAAAGCAATTACTAAGACAAATTTTAGTTATTGAATAAAAATTCATGGTACAATAACTGTAACTTCATAGTGGGATGCTATATTGATTTTGCAGTACTCCGAAAAACTAAAAACAGATACTCTTTAGACTTTGATAATCCTGAAACACAAAAAAAATAAAGATACTAGAAATGCTCCTAGAAATGTCAGATAACACCAAGAAATTTATTTAATGTGGCGTTTTCTGATTCGAAAGCAATAACAAATAAGATTCGTTGCGTCTAGTAGTGCTTCTGGTAGATACCTGAATCATGTTTACGTAGCATCAACGTTAACAACTTGCCTGAAGAGCAGCATGAATGCTAAACTTGTTAATTGTATAATTTTCACTCGGTAAGGAAGACCTATTTTGAAATAAATGACAAATTACTGTTCAGATAATTGCTTTCAGATGGATCGACTGCAATATTGTGAAACTATCGAATTTTAGGATTGTTTATTAAATTATTTCAGATTTAACAATTTATGGCTTTACTTTGCCGTTAAAAAATCAATACTGGCATTATCTATCCTCCAAGGCAAACACAGTCGAAAGTTGTTAGCAGACACCATTAAACTTAATTCAATGTCTGTCGTCTTGAATAGTATATATCGAATACAATTCCAAAATTGTTTAATATTTCAAAAGGGAAAACACTTCTTTAGCTATGTATACCTCTGCAAATTATTTTCTGGAACTAGCTTACATCTCTCAATTGATAAGGAATGGAAATTCGAGGAATTTTCTATTGCGTTTTTCCATTACAACAAAATTCCTGTTACACTCAACGAAAGTTTTCGAGAATACCGAAGTACCTTATTCGTGACAATACAAATTTAATTATAGTTTTTTCGCAAGACGAAATGGACTTAAAGCATATATTTTCGGAGCACAGTAATACGGACATGAGTTTTGAAGATCTCATAAAGATGTTTTGTTTAGCGTAGAAAAGCGGTGTTTGGGATAAAGCCGGATACGGATTATTAGTCGTAGTCAAAGTAACAGCTATAAACGAAGGCCGCTACCATAAAAACTTCGATCATTACATCATCCTCATTAGGTAGGTCTTCAGTCTTGGAACTGGTTAGACGCGTACCCTCATTGTTTCTTATTCCGAACTAATCTACACATTTCACTAAAATTTGCACACTCTGCATCTCTATCACTATCTGCGTGAAAAAGTCTGATCTCAGTCTACCTCCAGTTTGTTTATTTTCCTATATCTGCTTGTCATATATTCCATACTATTCCCCAAATTGCCGTAGAACGTATCCTGTCTTTCTATTTCTCCAGTTTTTTTTTGTTTTCCACAGATATCTTTATTCCTCTACTATTTCTATAACCTATTTGTTATTAACCCTGTCTATTCATGCTCATCCTTATACATCTGAAGCACAACATTCCAGAAGGCTGTGATCTCTTTCTGTCTGCTTTTCCTACTGCTCCTATTTCATAGACGAACTGTGCAGTGCTCCACTAGTAGTAGGAAACTGGAAATACTGCCGCCTCATTTCCCCCCAAATCCCTCATTTCCCCACACATCTGGACCAAATTTACATGTAAAAACCCACTATAAAGTCTTATTTGTAAAGAATCTCCGCCTTGCTCCGCCTGCACTCCGCCTTGCTCGGACACCCCCCAACCATTTTTGATTACGTCACACCCGCATTCTTTCCACCCGCGAGATAAATCTTTCTCCACATTTCCACCCACTAGATAAATCTATATTGTTTGGTATCAATTAATATTAGATTTTTCTCAGCTATCCGAATTTATAAGAATTCTTTAGATAGCATCATCCCCCAGGGAGCTACCCTCATTTTAAGATTTTTTTACCGCTAGCATTCTGAACCAAATAGTTTTCTTCGACTAGCCATTGCATCTTTCAAGATAACCCTATCTTGTTTGGTATCAATTAATATTAGATTTTTCTCAGCTACCCGAATCTGTAGGAATTTTTGAGATAGCACCCTCCCCCAGAGAGCTACCCCAATTTTAAGAATTTTTACCTGTTGCGATTTTTGACCGTCCGCATAAATTTTTTATACATGCAATACATCAAATTAGTCTAGAATTTTACGCAGAATTTGAATCTGTAAACAGATTTAATATAAGACCACGTCTTACAAAATTACACACATACCTTCTAGCGAGCATACCGCGAACGTACCACTACTCGCTTTTAATGTCATACCATACTTTCTATCTTGTTTAGCTCATCTTTCGAGATAAACCTATCTTGTTTGGTATCAATTAATATTAGAATTTTCTCAGCTACCCAAATCCCTTTAACATTTTCAGATAGCATCATCCCCCAGGGAGCTACCCTAATTTTAAAATTTTTTGCTGGTAGCGATTTCTGACCGTCCTTATAAATTTTTTTAGTCATGCAATACATCAAATTAGTCTAGAATTTTATGCAGAATCCGAATCTGTAAATAGATTTAAAATCGAACCACTTCTTACCATTTACACACACCCTCTAAATTATAAATTTCCAGCAGCTCATACCTAAAAGAAAATCTAAAAACCATTCTCAAAACTTTTTATTACAGACAATTTTTACTAATACAGTTTAAATTTTGTAAACCACTTTTCTAAATACATATTCACAATTTTTTATTCATAACCTAGAACTCCTCAAAACGGCTTATACTTATTAATATTTATTTCTAAATAGAGCACCTTTTCCAAAGACCAACCGGACCCACATGTTTCAAATTCCTTTGATTTTGTTCTCATAGTTTCGCTTACGGTGTCATACACATCATCTAGATTACTAGAAGACATTATAAGCATATTTTTTGTGTTAAAGGATTTCACATCGGTAGTCTCTTCCCCGTTTTGGTGTAAACACCGTAGTTTGCAATAGACTTTTATTTCTGTATGTTGTATTCTTTTTTCATTAATTAATCGAATACATCGCTCTTTCTGCTTCCAAATAAACTCGGATACTCCATCGTCGACACTGGTGTTCTTTATGCGATAGCTAGCCATACGGTTGTACGGTTGTTAAACGCAGTGCTAACCATTTCTACACCATCGTCGCTAGTAGCGGTAACTGATGCATTTTTATGTTTGTTGCTCCGTAGATGGCCAGGGTATGCAGACTTTAACACCTCCATTTCGTACACTTTACACAGAATCCGTGACTACTTCGGGGAAGCCTCTGCAACTGCTGGCGGAGCTGAACGTTTACGGCTTAATGACATACCATGCTGCTTTTCCTTGTGTCGCTGTAAGCTGTCCATTCTCGTAAAAGCGATATCGCAAGACCCACAGTTTAAGTACTTTGCTGCTGACTGACGTATAGGCTTAACCGTGGGCGATGTTACACCACGACATTTGTTCTGGTGCCGTTTGAGAGCATTTTTCCAGGTATAGGAAACACCGCAAGAGTCGCATTTGAAAACGTTTGCAGGTACCATTTTAGTACAAAACAAAATCCGTACTATAGGGCTTTGGTGAAACTTGTAAGCGAACTAACTTATAACTAAAGAGTTTACTCTTGTGTACATGCTTTATGTACCCTATAGAATGCAAACCGAAGGTTTCCGAAGACACCCGAACAAAGTTGAGGATTCATCGGGGAACTAAATGACGTCATCTTGTGCCAATCCTTGCTTCTCATCCAGTACATTTAACAGCAATGCATGCACCCGGTTTGCATGCAGTTAGTAGAAACACCGGAAAACGTCTTCTATGTTATACGGTCAACAATTGCATCGCGTGCATATTAAAAATCTAAAAGGGTTGTAGCACACGTACACAAATTGGTTGCAAGTCGTGCTGTAGAAAATGCAGTGCTACTATAAACAAAAGCTTAATAAAACACTTTAAATTTTTACTAAGGGAATACCAAACTTGTTGTCTACAGAATACTTACTAATAAAGCAATTTAATTTTAAATAACTTCTACGTCATATTTTAGGTAATGGTAGGCTTGAATATTTTCTAAATGAATCACCAAGCGAAAGTATATGCTTAGCGGCATTAAAATTAACCATTATTTTCCCATTTTTACGACCGCGATTAATTATAGAATAAAATTTAATTTGTTCGCATTCGAGCTACCCGTAAACTAACATATTTTATAGTAACAGTGCGATGTATAATACATGCCTATCCCTTCTCCGCGCTACTGCTATTTTTGTAGTTGCTAGAAAAAGTCAGTTTGCTTTTTTTACTGCTAGGACCGATGCAAAGCAGCATTTTATACTTTATTTATAAGTATAGCACATCGCGCACTTTTTCGTCTGATAATTAAATTTTGCTTCTGTAGGCTTTTTCACTTTAGCATAGCGGTCGGTCGCACGTAATGATTTTAGAACCGGTAAGTACTCGATATCGCCCAAATAGAGAACTAGATGCTCGATGTCTGTCAACTTCCGATTCCCTCGTAAAAGGTAGAAAAAACTCGGTCAATCATCCATCTAACTTATACTTCGACCCGCTCCCGTTCTGATAATTTCCAAACATTTTTCAAACGACATGGGTCTCGGAATTTTTAAACCTTCGAGGGATCTATAAGTCGTAATCAATTACACGTTTGAGCTACCCGTAAACTAACAATGCGCTATATAATACATGCATACCCCTTCTCTGCGCTACTGCTATTCTTGTAGTTGCTTGAAAAAGTCAGTTGCTTTTTTTACTGTTAGGATCGCTGCAAACACCATTCTATACTTTCTTTAAAGGTATGGCACATCGCGCACTTTTTTGTCTGATAATTAAATTTTGCTTATGTAGGCTTTTACACTTTCGCATATTTAAACATCTAATACGATTGATTAACCACTTTTGATTATTCTAATGGGGAGCACCATACATTCCACCACACCGTTCTTTTTGAATACAACGGTCCGATTAGCTTCCACACACTAACACCTAACGCATCTTTCCTACTATTTGTTAAACAAAAACTACCGGCATCGCCATGTCCGTATACGGACGTAAGCAGATGTTTGTGGATGTGTACGAGAATATGTAACCATATACATTAATCAATCTACGCTATTTTATTTAGCCCATGAAAACTACTATTTTTCTAAACCACAATTAATAATCGCCTTTATAGGTTTAACATTTCTACCATTACCCAATGACTGGTGCTAAGTACATGGTGACTTTAATTTCTTATTGGGGAAAATCTTTATTCTCCCACGCACTGTTGCGTAGTTGCATGCCCACCCCTTTTGGGGATATATGCTCGTTATAGGTTGTAATATCCTCGGTTTTACTTAACTACACCTTGTGAGACCCCTTTAATCTTTTTAATCTTGCCGTCCTTGCTTACAGTACATTATAATTTGAATTAGGGCCGCTATACTTGCGGCCACGTCCCCAATGCTCCACCCGGAGGTAATCGTGCTTCTGATTAATTCTGACTTCATAGTTAATCCACCCTAAATAAAAAACTAAATAAAAATCTAACAAACCTAAAAATCTAACAAACCTAACAAGCTCTAACAATCTAACAAACATAAAAATCTGACCAACTGAAACAAAACTAAAAACAAAAACTAAAAACAGGGTTGTAAATAATGGTATCCCTAGCGCCGACTTTGGAGTGTACCCGATCAACAAGACTGCTTACAGTACAGTAGGACTTAGCCCTACTACCGACAAATTATAATACTAGATTCCCATTAAATTCGTCTTTAATTTTCCCTACAATGTTTTTGTTGACATACGGTATATTGTGTTTATTATCCGCGGGGTAGTCACTCTTTTAAGATAAATATAACTTTTTTTTGGTTTCAACTAATATTAGATTTTTCTAGGGAACCCAAACCTGTAAATGGATTTTAAATAGAACCACCTCTTACAAAGTTACACTTTATAGACCCCAAACCTCTAATTTTTGCACCATCTTTATTTAACTACATCCTTAGAACCTTTTTTTGCTACCCAAACATATGCTTTAACCAACCATTCCCCTAGAAATCTAAAACCGATGTGCCTCGCAAACACCACGTGGAGATAACATGTATATTTTGTCAACCAGAATAGAAGCAGGAAGGATTTGGAAGGTGGGAGAAGAACTTAAAAATTATGGAATCTTAAAACTAATGTATACAATAGATTTACAAAATCAAACAACTATCTTAGATTTACATCTTTATGCCCCCCATACATGGGTTGATATGCTTCCAGGGATGACGTTACGCTTGTTATCTTCGCTCGATAAACTAATTTTACTAATAATCTGCGTGTACAAATCGTATTTTTTACTCCGGATACATACACCGGCAAGTACTCGATACCATTCAAATAAAGAATTAGATGCTTGGTGACTATTAACTTCTGCTTCCCTCGTGTACGCCCCAGGCACATCCTTGGTGTTGATGTCATAGCTTTTTATAAATAAAAAGCAATGTAATACTATTCTAAAAATTTTATTCTGACATTATACATAACAACATTTAAAGAAATTTAATGCCAAGCATGGAGCCATTTAAACTTAATTTTAATACAAAGTTATACACAGAAGACAGTCCTTTATTTATGTTTGTTTGGAGCGGTTTTAATTTTATCTAATTTTATTCGCAGCTTAAAATTTAAATCGACACCCAAGTCCTCTATCTTCTTTTCTAGCCAATAGTTTGATACATAGAGACCGTCTAGGTTTTCGAATTGTAAAATGTGCCGAAGTTTGCCTCTATATATAAAGTCTTTGATTCCACCGACAACCAGATCCATTCCTTCGTGTAATTCTAGCAGCTTGTGACAATATTTTAATAGCGGCTCTCCCACTATATCTTGCATACGTATCTTGTTAGCTTGATCGACTTCTTCTAGTCGGTATTGGAGGAAATCCTTATTTTCCCACTCACTGTTGCATAGTTGCATGTCCAGCATTTTTGGAAATATATGGTTGTTATAGGTTGTAAGACTCTCGGTTTTAAATGATCCGAAAGGTTCTTTACTAGGCAAATATTCAATGTTTAACGGACCCCCTTTGCGTGTGGTGTACGCAAAGGTTACGAAACCCGGATTTCTTAGATCCTCTATGTTATCTGCCATTTCGATAAATACGTTTTTAGAATAACCTTTTAAAATATATACGGATTTAGTACGATCCTTTTCCGCAAGGACGCCTACATAACATTAAGCCGTAAACGTTCAGCTCCGCCAGCAGTTGCAGAGCCTTCCCCAAAGCAGTCACGGATTCTGTGTAAAGTGTACGACATGGAGGTGTTAAAGTCTGCATACCCTGGTCATCTACGGAGCAACAAACATAAAAATGCATCAGTTACCGCTACTAGCGACGATGGTGTAGAAATGGTTAGCACTGCGTTTAACAACCATATGGCTAGCTATCGCATAAAGAACACCAGTGTCGACGATGGAGTGTCCGAGTTTCTTTGGAAGCAGAAAGAGCCATTTATTCGATTAATTAATGAAAAAGAATACAACATACAGCAATAAAAGTCTATTGCGAACTCTACGGTGTTTACACCAAAACGGGGGAAGAGACTACCGATGTGAAATCCTTTAACACAAAAAATATGCTTATAACGTCTTCTAGTAATCTAGATAATGTGTATGACACCGTAAGCGAAACTATTAGAACAAAATCAGAGGAATTTGAAACATGTGGGTCCGGTTGGTCTTTGGAAAAGGTGCTCTATTTAGAAATAAATATTAATAAGTATAAGCCAGTTTGAGAAGTTCTAGGTTAAGAATAAAAAATTGTGAATATGTATTTAGAAATGTGGTTTACAATATTTAAACTGTATTAGTAAAAATTGTCTGTAATAAAAAGTTTTAAGAATGGTTTTTAGATTTTCTTTTAGGTATGAGCTGCCGGAAATTTATAATTTAGAGGGTGTGTGTAAATAGCAAGAAGTGGTTCGATTTTAAATCTATTTACAGATTTGGATTCTGCATAAAATTCTAGACTAATTTGATGTATTGCATGACTAAAAAAATTTATAAGGACGGTCAGAAATCGCTACCAGCAAAAAATCTTAAAATCAGGGTAGCTCCCTGGGAGATGATGCTATCTAAAGAATTTAAAGAGATTTGAGTAGCTGAAAAAATTCTAATATTAATTGATACCAAACAAGATAGGTTTATCTCGAAAGATGAGCTAAATAAGATAGAAAGTATGGTATGACAATAAAGGCGAGTAGTGGTACGTTCGCGGTATGCTCGCTAGAAGGTATGTGTGTAATTTTGTAAGGCGTGGTCCTATATTAAATCTGTTTACAGATTCAAATTCTGCGTAAAATTCTAGACTAATTTGATGTATTGCATGACTAAAAAAATTTATGCGGACGGTCAAAAATCGCAACAGGTAAAAATTCTTAAAATTGGGGTAGCTCTCTGAGGAACGGTGCTATCTCAAAAATTTCTACAGATTTGGGTAGCTGAGAAAAATCTAATATTAATTGATACCAAACAAGATAGGGTTATCTTGAAAGATGCAATGGCTAGTCGAAGAAAACTATTTGGTTCAGAATGTTAGCGGTAAAAAAATCTTAAAATGAGGGTAGCTCTCTGGGGGATGATGCTATCTGAAAATTTCTTATAAATTCGGATAACTAAGAAAAATCTAATATTAACTGATACCAAACAACATAGATTTATCTCGTGGGTGGAAATGTGGAGAAAGATTTATCTGGCGGGTGGAAAGAATGCGGGTGTGACGTAATCAAAAATGGTTGTAGGGTGTCCGAGCAAGGCCGAGAGCAGGCGAAGCAAGGCGGAGATTCCTTAAAAATAAGACTTTATAGTGGGTTTTTACATATAAATTTGGTCCAGATGTGGGGAAATGAGGGATTCGGGGGGAAATGAAGCGGCAGTATTCCCAGTTTCCTACTACTTTCACTCATATGCTTTGAACAATTTTTTTCTTGTTTCTAGGTTTGTTGTCTTTGAACATATCAGCTGTTCTTTCTTGTTAGATGCAGTTCGGTCACTTTCTACTGTTTTACAGTTATATACTCTATTTTCCCGATATTCATTGGTATGTGAAGGGGGGTAAGCAACATGTGACTGCCAAGTTCTCCCACCACTTGAGCAATTGTCGAACTAATAGTTTTTCCAATATATCTTTTTGCACAATCAACATTAGTTCAAAATATTTCATAATTCACACGTGTAGTTGTTTATAATAATCCTCACATTTAAGTACACTTATTTTTTCGTCATTAAATTTTCCGTCTTAAAACTAGATGAACGTTTACCTCCACTTATTTATGTTCTGAGCTAGTCTACACAGTTCCCTGAAATTCCCACAACAGCCTATATACAGTTCGGTTTGCTTTCTAAAGTTTTCTAATTATATGCCCTATTTCATGGAGATTCAGTGGTATGTGAAGGGGTTAAGCAGTCTGTAGCTGACAAGGATCCCCCAACATTTAGTCATTTGCCGAATTAATAGTTTTCCAATAAATCCTTTCACACAATTAACATTAGTTGAAAATACGGTAAGACTAATATCTGTAGTTATTTATAATAATCATCATGTTTAAGTACATTTATTTATTTTTTTTTCGTCGTTAGTTTTTCCATCTTGGAACTGGTTGGATGTGTACCTCGATTGATTTCTATTCTGAGATAGTCTACATCCTACATCTTTCACTATCTGTGTGCAATAGTCTAACCTAGGTCCACCTCTACTTTTCGTTTTTCCTATCTTTGCTTCTAATATATTTCGCACTATTCCCTCATGTCTTAGTATGTGACCTATCATCCTATCTCTCCTATTTTTTACTGTTTTCCCCATATTTCTTTCTTCTACTACCATTTCTAGTACCTCTTTGTTCTTAACTTTGTCTGTCCATGATATCTTTATCATACGTCTGTAACTCCACATTTCAAAGGCTTCTACCTTTTTCTTGTCCGCTTTTCCTTCTGTCCAGGCTTTACAGCCGTACAGTGCCGTGTTCCACACATATGTTTTAAACAATCTTTCCGTGGCTTCTATGTTTGTTGTCTTTAAACACACTTTTTTGGTATAGTGACTATAGTGACTATAATGTTACGTTTGACATCCTTGGGTGTCCCGCCTGTCTCATACATATAGCTTACAAGTTAGAAGAGACGTTCCGGTACTGCTTATCCAGCGGCTTTTAAAGTTTCTGCTTACACCTTATCTGTACCCGACGCCATACCATTTTTCAGACCCTTTAATGCTAATTCAAACTCATCTCGCAGTATCGGATATCCCAAGTCATCATTTTTAATGTCTGATTCCTGTTTTAGTGCTATTAGTTCGTCCCCTGCATATAAATTCCTTATATATTCCTGCCATTTAAGCACTTTCTGTAAATTTTCTATAATGACGTTTCCTCTCATGTCCTTATATTTTTGCTATATGTTTTTGTATCCCTAAAATTCATTCCAATTAGTTTGTATGCTTCGTCTGTCTTTCCTATTTCCATCTTAGTTTGTACCTCGTTGCACTTTTCATCAATCCATTGCACTTTAGCGTTCTTGCATTTGCGAATAATTTCCCATTTTATGGCTTTGTATCTGTTTTCCCGTTTCGTCTGATCTATTTTTGTATTTTCGTCTTTCTTCTATTAAATTCAGGATATCTTTTGTTATCCGTTGTTTCTTATTCTCTTTTCGTGTATAGCAAAGAATACTTCTGGTCGTCATGTCCAAGCTGGATTTAATGTTATTCCATTCTGTTTTCACTTCCTTAGTATCAGATATTTTCCCTATATCTTTCAGCAATTCATTAGACTTTTTTTCAAATCTTCCATGGATATCTTTATCTTTTAGTTTCTCAAAGTGAAAGTGCCTTTTCCATTCCTTTCTTTTAATTTTTACATAATTATGATGTTGTGGTCAATGTCCATATCTGCTGCTGGATAGCTTCTACAGTCTTTTACTTCATTTCTAAACCGTTGTCTAATAAGAATGTAATCTATTTGATATTTCTATATCTTCTGGCATCTTCCACGTGTATAGTCCTATATCCCCTGTTGCTTCTCGTGCCTAAACCAAATAAACCGACTGCCGCCCAATCCCTACCCTCACCTACCACTCCATTATAATCTCCCGTAATTATTAAATTTTCATGTTCTTTTACGTATCTTAGTATGTCTTCGATATCTTTGTAGATCGCTTTTACCTCTTTCTCACTGTGGCAGGAGGTGGGCATTTACCGGTTTAGATTGTAATCTAAGCATGAGTACTTAATCGTTCTTTTTTAAGTAGTTTTCTACACAGTTTTTCGCATAGATATCCCCACGCCAGAATTTCCTAAATTTTCCTAAATTTTGGTTAATAGCTTTTTCTCATAGGTCCTTGGTTGATCTCATTCATGTAACGCCGACGATTTATAATTTATTTATTTTAATTACAATTTAGAATTCCTCGTTAACTATACAAAGACCTGTTTTTTATAATAAAGTGGTTCGTAAACGTGCAGTTTTGAGCCCGCTTCACATTATTGAATGGTTACTCGTAGCTATTGCCAATAAGGCTTTATTTAATAATTCAATCTATTCATTTTTAAGATTTGCCCACGCACTTGTGCAGTAGCGTTCTTTTGGTGAAATCGAATTAGTTACAGTTTGTTACCAGACACAAAAACCTGCTAACTAGACATAAAAGCCCAACCGAACAAAATTCATTTGGCCGCGATCAGGATAACCACGCCTGCAATCAAAAGGGGAAAACATATATAACGAGCTTCGAATCAAGCAGAAATTCCGTTCTTGTCGATTTTTATTCAAGAAACAGTGCCTACTAACACGCCTGTGATTGTTATCCAAGCATCTAGTGTTACGCTACGTACAAGCTTACGCTAATTAGATACATTACACACCGCAAATGATTGGTATCCTAGTTAACACACATAGCTCTCATCATAGCGGAGGTGATTTTTATCCCGTTCAAACACTACACTGTCTGTGATTTTTATCCCGAGAGTACCCAATTACTCTATTTTTACCCATCAGTGATTGATAACCTGTCAAAACCTTCAGTACCTGCCCACACCAGAAAACGCCAGGTCACCATCTCAACGCCATCGTCATCCAGCTAGGTCTTGTCAAGCTACTCACTTTGTATCACAACGAACTGTGAAAAGACCAGTTCCACCACCGACGCCGACAGTCACTTCCTAAGTGTCTGTATCTTATTTTGGACTAATAATAATCCTTTATCAGTCTATAACAGTATTTCCTTAGGATAAGTTTATTCGTGTATTGCGAAATATGCTCCATGTCTATCTCCTGTTTATTCCCATTGTGCTTGTTAATATGTATTCATGTTATTTTTGTATTTATATTATATATTGTTACGTTCAATTACACCCTGCCGAACGGTTGTAGTTTATTTTGAGGTTCCGTATAAATACTCGCGCGGTTTCGTTTCAATATTCCGTAACTACCTGTCATAAGAAACGTTGCTGACTGTACCTGCTAATTAAACTTAGCAATCTGTTCCTTTAAAGCGTATTCTAAAACGCTGAAAATAAATGCTTATTAAACATCCTGTATGATTTAATTTATTGTAAATATAATCATTGCTCTTGTAATAGAACAACAGTTTATTTATCAAAAACGTGGCTCTCAGAAATATTATTCTAGCAAATATATTGGATTAACTACAATTGGTGATTTCTAAAGATGCGTTCGTTCTATTTTTAAACAGAAATACGAGATTGAATAACATAGGATTCCTTCGAAAGTACTTAATAAGAGCAATTGTAGTCAAATTTGCCGGTTTGGTTATCTAACAACGGCTTTTGAAAGTGTTTTAATAACACATGTTAATAAAATATGAAGATTACTTACCTTTTTGTGGTTCGGAATTTCATTCATTCTCAATCCTGTTCTCATCGGTGCAATATACACCATTTACAGGGTTAACACTGTTCTTGTCTTTACGAGCAATGCACCCATTTTTCGCTTTCACGAACAAAGAAATATCGCTGGATGCATTGGGAAGTTCTGAAGTATAGATTCATACTAGCGAGTTTTTCCTTTTAGCTCTTCGGTATAGTCTGATTTGTCCTTAGTCACAATCTCCTTTGGATCTTCACTGTAACCACTAAAAAGCTGATTATTGTTGTCCGAAAAGACTTCGCCGAAGAAATTTTCGTCGTGTCTGACACGATAAATGTAGCTAAAATGATAGCAACGTGTAATACTGAAAGAAAATTGCTGTGAAGATTTTTCCTGTTTCTATTCGTATATTTGCTGGTGGCAAGGAAGCAAACCCGATTGTTGCCGATGTTCTACCCGTTTCTATGTCTTAGTCTACTGCTGTGGGAAAAGAACCAAATCCTAACGCGGTTGAGTCTCCTTCAGGTTTTTTTCCTTGTAATTGTACTCATTAAGTTTATTCATTACCGCTTATGAGTTTATTTTTGTTTTTTAAACAACCTGTTTCAGACACACTACTACGAGGCTGGCTGACGGCCGGGGTGCACTCTGACGGTCATTTACTGGTGATCAGGCAATCAAGTAAGTAATGTATTTTACAATTACTTATAAACGGTTCTAGTTCATTTTTTTATTGTGCGTAATACTGACAAAGAAATCCTTTGAGATAATTTGTCCTATATAAATTAATATTTTTGTCGTAGGTTGAATTTAATTTTCATTATTTTATACCACTTGTTTCTCTTATACAAAAAATAGTTTGTAAATAAAATGTATACCAGGATGCTGCCTGCTTTCTCGAATCAGAAAATTTAGTACACTGTAACTCACCCCACTCTCCGCGTTTGCAGCAAGCCCAGTTTATATAACTTTCGTTACTGGTTTTTTTATATACGTTTCTCCACTTTTCAACGTAACAACATTCTTTAATTATCTTAGCATTTGTTCTTGTTTGTACTTATTAACACGCACCCGTGTTAATCCTGTTCAAACTGCATTCGTTCTTAACTAATTTAATGCGAAGGTTACCTGTATGATTGTGTTTTTATTATGTATAAGGATAGATGACTCTTTCTTCTTGTTTGCGCTCATGCTAATCATGCGAATACTCATAGTTTATTGACAGATTTAATTTGTTTTATAGATAAAAGTGTTGCGACAATAGAAGGATAAAAAATTATACGCTACTCGTATTGAACAACTAAATTCTGTTTTATTGAAAATGTACAAGTTGAACCTTTCGCTGCTAAGGTTGCTACAGGATTACTTATTGACCCAAAGTTTACACGCAGGTAAACGTGACAGAAACCCACAATGTGAGAGTCTATGCACAATACAATACATACCGCCCCCTTTGAAGTTCTTAAGGGCTTCAATGATAAGGTAAATTATATACAATAATTAGCTAAAAAATTTATATAATTTCATAATAAACAGGAACAACTACTAATGCTAAACAACATTAATTAAAACAAACAACATGTAAAAGCTTTTAAATCACCAATAGTCGTTAACTTTCTCACATTCCGCACTATTTTGCTCAATAGGCAACACACAGACCTTGGCAACTGCGGCCCTTGTTTTGCCGTTGGATGCACGAACAGTCACCACTCGAATTATTCCGTCGTTTCCAGGATGGATTTTTACAGTTCGGCCCAGCTTCCAGCGAAGAGGCGGTAAATTGTTTTCAATAAGCAAGACCATTTGCCCTTCCTTAATTATTTTGTTGTTAGACTGTTGCCATTTACAACGGCCTTGTAATTGAGATATATATTCTCTGGACCATCGCCTCCAGAAATGTTGTCGAAGTTGTTCGATTCTTTCCCAACGAGTAAAACGATTAATCGAGGTATCAGCAACATATGCTTCGAATGGGGCCGCTAATGGTTCGCCAATCAGAAAATGGCCAAGTGTAAGTGTATTTAGGGCGTTTATATCCATAGTACTCGGAGTTAAAGGCCGAGAATTAAGGATTGCTTCAATTCTACTTAGGAACGTATACAATCCTTCGTATGTGAGCAAAGCATCACCTACAACCTTTTTTAAATGATTTTTAGCGGATTTTAACCCTACTGCCCATAAACCGCCCATATATGAACTTCTTGCAGGGATAAAATTCCAAGTTATATGTTTAGAAGTTATAAGATCTGTTACCTCAGTTTTAAATGTTTTTGAGAGTAAAAAATTTAATAATTCATCTAACTTTCGCTTAGCACCAACAAAATTGGTGGCGTTATCTGATAAAAGTTCTGTCACATGACCACGGCGTGCAATAAAGTGCCGTAATGCATTTAAAAAGTATTCCGTGGTTAGGTCACTAGCTAATTCGAGATGCCTTTGTTGCAAAACAGATAAATAGAACAATATACGCCTTGGTTTTTTTTTTAACTTCTGGTACTCCAATCTTTAACCAAATTGGGCTTGCATAGTCCACCCCTGATTTAACAAATGGCCGTATAGGTGCCAGTCGTTCTTTTGGATAATCGCCCAATTTTTGAATAATGGTATTTGGATTAACTTGATAACACTTAATACATGAATTGTTTGTGGTGCGGAAATTAGCCAGCATTTTTAGCGCAAGGCAGCGAGTGTAGCTTGGTTTCCGGCATGTAACTGTGATTCATGATATATTTTAATGATCAATTTGCTAATGACATGTTTAGCAGGCAAAAGCAATTGATGTTTTTTGTCATAAGCAAATTCTGAATTTTTTAAACGTCCACCTACACGCAGTAAATTATTTTTATCTAAAAATGGATCTATCGTTTATAATTTGCTACCCTTTGAAATTGGTTTCCCTCCTGACAAATTTGTTACTTCGTTATTAAATTCCAGTGTTTGAATAATTTTTACGATTATATTGTGAGCGTTATATAACTCGGAACAGGTTAGACCGCCCGTTAATAATTTGGACTTACTTCTACAATTATAGGTAAATCTTAGACAGTATGCCATTACACGCTGAAGTTTATTGAAGGTGGAGAATCGCGTAAAACAGGTAATTCTTCAACCTTAATAGATGTAGTAAGCGGTGTAATTTTACGTTTTTTAGGCGCGTCTATTTGACCTAGGTGTGAACTAGAGTTGTCCCAGTGAAGATTCTCTAATGTCAACCACTGCGGTCCGTTCTACCACAAATTTGATTCTGCTAATTGTTTTGGCCAAGCACCACGCGTTATAATGTCAGCGGGATTGTCATTACTTGAAATATGACGCCATTCATCAATAGTTGTAAGTGATTGAATTTCTGCAACACGATTTGCAACAAACACTTGCCATGTATTTTACTCTGCGGCTAGTCAAGCACGCACAATGTTAGAGTCGGTTCAAAAATATCTTTGTGATATATTTAAATTTAAATTTTGCATTATTTTTTCTACCAAACGAGCTAGGAGCAGCGCTACGCATAACTCTAACCTAGGTATTGTTACGGTTTTTAATGGAGCCACCCGGCTTTTGACACATAAAATTTGTGTTAAATATTTACCATCATTGTCTTTAACTCTTAAATATACAGCAGCCCCATATCCCTGCAAGGACGCATTTGAAAAACCATGTAATTCAATTAATATTACTGGAAAGGTCGAAATAACTTTTCTGGGAATATTTATTAAATTCAGATTTGAAAGTTCAATTATAAACTGTTCCCATAATAGGAAAAGATTTTGAGGAACACATTCGTCCCAACATTTTCAAATTCCAAATTTTTTGGGGAATTAATTTCGCCCTTAATATGACAGGAGTAATTAATCCAAGCGAATCAAAAATTTGACCTATCGTAGATAAAATTATTCGTTCTGTTAACCTTTTTGATACTTCAAACTTTATACCTTCATATTTAAGTAAATCGTCCTTACAATTCCAATACAACCCAAGAATTTTTGCATTGTTATTCTTATCAAAATTAACTATTGCAATATCAGAAGACTGACTTGTAGTAAATCTTTTTGATTTGAAGCTCATTTTCTAAGTTTAAACCCACCTTGTTATAAAATCGAAGTGATTTGATTCTTTAATGTTAAGGCTTCTGAAACAGTGTTGTGGCCGCATAGCAGATCGTCCATATAAAAATTATTAATAATTCCGGTTGCCGTTTCAGAATACATTTCCTGATTTTAATGCGCTAATTGTTGTAAGCATCTAACAGCTAAAAATGGTGTAGCTCGGGTACCGTAAGTCACGGTATTAAGCTTGAAAATTTGGATCGGTTGATCGTTGCAAGTTCGCCGGAATATTTTCTGATATGCAACATCTTTCTGATCGACCTTAATTTTTCCGTACATCATGCTGATACAAGCATTAAAAACGTATTGATAGGTTCTGAAGCATGTCAAAATTAGAAACAGTTCGCGTTGTAATATAGGATCTACTAACATATTGTCATTTAAACTCAATCCGTTACTTGCTTTCGCGGATTCATCAAATACGACTCTCAATCGTGTGGTTGTGGATTATTTAAAAACCACGTGATGCGGAAAAAATATTCCCTTCCACTATTTGGCCCTTGTTCGTTTGTTAACTGCATGCGACCTAATTCAATATATTCCTTTATAAACGATGAGTATTCGTTTTTGAAATTTTGTTGTTTATTGAATTTACGCTCAAAACTGTAAAATCTTCGAAATGCAATTTCCTTAGACGACCCTAATTCAACAGTATTATTGTTAAAAGGCAGTTTAATTTTAAATTTCCCGTAGTATCGCGTTTGAACGTTTCTTTAAAATGCGTATCGCATTCCTTTTCTTCAGCGGACAATAACGTTTTGAAATTGTTTAACTCCTCTAGCTCCCAAAATTTAGATAATTGATTTTCTGTTGTTTTATACTTATGTACACTTAAATTACAAATTTATAAACTACCAGTTGTAGGTATATCATTGAGACCGCTTATCACCCATCCTAATTTAGTTTCGTGAAAGTACTCTTCAGGTATTTGTAATTTATTTTGTGTTATCGGAAACAATAATTGCCAGAATATTTCAGCACCTAACAATAAGTCTACAGGTAAAGATTTGTTGAAACTCCGGTCTGCTTACTGAAAGTTTCTAGGTATTTTCAAGGTTGACCATCTATTGCATTATAGGGTACATTTCCCCTTATACATGGCACCACTAAACAATTTGTGCGAGCTTTAAAACGTTTGTAGTAAGATTCTATGGTTACCCTTGTCTCATGTTGTAGAACTGCATTCTTTTGGTTTATTCCACAGATCCTAAAATTCGCTTTGTTATGTTTCAAGCCTAATCTGACACAAGCTGCAACAGAAATAAAATTAGACTGTGAACTCACATCAAGTAATGCACGGCATTTTTGAAAAGAGCTTGAGGCGTCCGCCTTAACTAGGATATTGGCTGTTGCTAAGACGACTGTTTTATTAGAAGCAGCACAATGATCGGAATTGACAACTTCATTAGGAATAACTTGTGCTGATATACGTAATAGCGTGTGATGTTTTTTCTTGCACGCCTGACATGTAGTTGTTGATTTACATTCAGACTCCGCATGATTGCCTTTTAAGCAGTTAAGACAAAGCTTTAGTTTATTAACTTTATCTTTTCGTTTTTGCACAGACATTGATTTTAACTTAGAGCAATGATAAATGCTGTGTGTACCGTTACAACGACAATTTATTTTGTTTAACTTTGATACAGCGTAGGTAGACGTTCGCGGCTTATTATTTGAATTTTGAGATTTCGTTTTACCCTGAGTTTTTGTGGAAACCGATTTATTCAAGGCGATTATCTCTTCAAAAAACTAGCACTTTTTCTCTAAGAAGTTTCTTAATTCTTGTAGTTTTGGTAATTCTGAACTCAAAGTTGCTTCATATTCTTTGTTTGTAAAAAAATCAAGTTTAGATTCAATTATCGGAATTAATATTACATCCCAAGCTTCTATGTTCACTCAAAAACCTTTCAAGGCTTGCGAGTTAACGGTTAAATTATCTAACAATTCTCGCATTAGATTTGTATCAGAATTTTTTGTAATAGCGGGAAAATTTAACATTGAGCAAACGTGTTCTTGAACAATTAAACGTTCATTTTTGAAACGCTTTTCTAGAATATCTAGAGCTGCCTTGTAATTTTCGCTGTTTACCGGTAAAGCGTCGACCGCGCGTAATGTATCGTCTTTTAGGCAAGATTTCAAATAAAAAAATCGTTGACAATCATTTAAACGACTGTCAAGGTTTACAATGTTATTAAAATTATTATAAAATGTCATGTATTCTGAAAATGGACCGCCGTAAAGTCGTGCAATTAGACTGTGACCCAAGCGGCTTTGTTTCGCTGTTTGTGTTGAAAGTAGGAATTTGAATGGCACTTCAATTTGATCGCTTTTTAATGATATTACGACTATAAGCTAAAAGATTAAAATATTGTAATTCGACCGCCTCTCGTAGTGGTGTGAAAGCAGCACCGGAAAGTTAGCGGCTAAAATAACGAACACGCCCGAAATAGGGGTTTGTTGCATCAACGTTGCCAATTTGAACCACGCTTAATGGCCGCCAACTAATAAAGTTAGCGGCCAACTTACCAAAAAGAAATAGGCAAAGGCGCATATCAACAGGCGTGGCTTTTTAAGCGTTTGACGATTAAGGCATAAATCACATAAATCACAATATAAACAAAATTGCGTTATTATATTTCTGAGGAAAATACACCTCATTCCACGGCACAGAGCGTATTTTTCAGAATTGCTTGAACCACCTAAGGAAAGCTGATACTTAATATCAAACTTTAGAAAATCTCATGCATAGAGTGTTATAAGTCAGCCTTAGGGCGATATGTTATTTAATAAGTTATCAAAATATATTACTCAATTTCAGTTAATAGGATGCATATACCTCATTATAAGCCACAATACAAACATTTCAAAATTGACTGTACCTCCGAGTGAAGACTGACAGTTAATATCAAACTTTGCATTTCCTCATATATATAGTGTAATAAGCTGCTGGTAAGGTAATATGACATTTAGCACGGTATTAAAAAACATTGCTCAAATTAGGTTACTAGGATGAATGCACCACATTACAGGCCACAAAACGCATTTTTCAAAATTGGCTGTACCCCCAAGGAAGACTGACAGTTAATATCAAACTTTACAAATTCTCATGTAAAGAGTGTTATACGTCACCATTAAGACGTTATGTCATTTACTAAGTTATCAAAAAACATTGCTCAATTTCGGTTAGTAGGATGAATACAACTCATTCCAGACAACAAAAAGATCTTCTCAAATATAATTGTACCCCCCGCCCCATGGAAGATTGACAGTTAATATCAAACTTTGCAAATTCTCAGATAGGGAGTGTTATAAGTCACGGTTAAGACGATATAGCATTTACTAAGTTATCAAAAAACATTGCTCAATTTCGGTTAGTAGGATGAATACACCACATTCCAGGCAACAAAAAGTACTTTTCAAAATTGATTGTACCTCTTCAGGGAAGATTGAGAGTTAATATCAAACTTTGCAAATTCTCATATAAAGAGTGTTATAAATCACGGTTAAGGCGATATGACATTTACTAGGTTATCAAAAAACATTGCTCAATTTCAGTTAGTAGGATGAATACAACACATTCCAGGCAACAAAAAGTAATTTTCAAAATTGATTGACCCCCGAAGATTGACAGTTAATATCAAACTTTGCAAATTCTCATATAAAGAGTGTTATAAGTCACGGTTAAGACAATATGAGATTTACTAAGTTATCAAAAAACATTGCTCAATTTCGGTTAGTAGGATAAATACACCACATACCGGGCAACAAAATGCTCTTTTCACAATTGATTGTACCCACCAGGGAAGATTGACAGTTAATATCAAACTTTGCAAATTCTCATAAAGAGTGTAATAAGTCACGGTTAAGACAATATGTCATTTACTAAGTTATCAAAAAACATTGCTCAATTTTGGTTAGTAGGATGAATTCACCACATTCCAGGCAACAAAAAGTACTTTTCAAAATTGATTGTACCTCTTCAGGGAAGATTGACAGTTAATATCAAGCTTTGCAAATTCTCGTAAAGAGAGAGTTATAAGTCACGGTTAAGACGATATGACATTTACTAAGTTATTAAAAAACATTGCTTAATTTCGGTTAGTAGGATGAATACACCACATTCCAGGCAACAAAATGCTCTTTTCACAATTGATTGTACCCACCAGGGAAGATTGACAGTTAATATCAAACTTTGCAAATTCTCATAAGGAGTGTAATAAGTCACGGTTAAGAGAATATGTCATTTACTAAGTTTTCAAAAAACATTGCTCAATTTTGGTTAGCAGGATAAATACACCACATTCCAGGCAACAAAAAACACTTTTCAAAATTGATTGTACCCCCCAGGGAAGATTGACAGTTAATATCAAACTTTGCAAATTCTCATAAAGAGTGTAATAAGTCACGGTTCAGACAATATGTCATTTACTAAGTTATCAAAAAACATTGGTTAATTTTGGTTAGTAGAATAAATACACCACATTCCAGGCAACAAAAAATACTTTTCAAAATTGATTTTACCCCCCAGAGAAAATTGACAGTTAATTTCAAACTTTGCAAATTCTCATAAAGAGTGTAATAAGTCACGGTTAAGACAATATGTCATTTACTAAGTTATCAAAAAACATTGCTCAATTTTGGTTAGTAGGATGAATACACCACATTTCAGGCAACAAAAAGTACTTTTCAAAATTGATTGTACCTCTTCAGGGAAGATTGACAGTTAATATCAAACTTTGCAAATTCTCGTATAGAGAGAGTTATAAGTCACGGTTAAGACGATATGACATTTACTAAGTTACTAAAAAACATTGCTTAATTTCGGTTAGTAGGATGAATACACCACATTCCAGGCAACAAAATGCTCTTTTCACAATTGATTGTACCCACCAGGGAAGATTGACAGTTAATATCAAACTTTGCAAATTCTCATAAAGAGTGTTATACATCACGATTAAGACGATATGACATTTACTAAGTTATCAAAAAACATTGCTCAATTTCGGTTAGTTGGATGAATACACCACATTCCAGGCAACAAAATGCTTTTTTCACAATTGATTGTACCCACCAGGGAAGATTGACAGTTAATATCAAACTTTTCAAATTCTCATAAAGAGTGTTATACATCACGATTAAGACGATATGACATTTACTAAGTTATCAAAAAACATTGCTCAATTTCGGTTAGTTGGATGAATACACCACATTCCAGGCAACAAAATGCTTTTTTCACAATTGATTGTACCCACCAGGGAAGATTGACAGTTAATATCAAACTTTGCAAATTCTCATAAAGAGTGTAATAAGTCACGGTTCAAACAATATGTCATTTACTAAGTTATCAAAAAACATTACTCAATTTTGGTTAGTAGGATGAATAGACCACATTCCAGGCAACAAAAAATACTTTTCAAAATTGATTGTACCCCCCAGGGAAGATTGACAGTTAATATCAAACTTTGCAAGCTCTCATATAAAGAGTGTTATTAGTCACGGTTAAGACAATATGTCATTTACTAAGTTATCAAAAACATTGCTCAATTTTGGTTAGTAGGATGAATACACCACATTCCAGGCAACAAAAAATGCTTTTCAAAATTGATTGTACTCCCCAGGGAAGATTGACAGTTAATATCAAACTTTGCAGATTCTCATATAAAGAGTGTTATAAGTTACGGTTAAGACGATATGGCATTTACTAAGTTATCAAAAAACATTGCTCAATTTCGGTTAGTAGAATGAATACACCATATTCCAGGCAACAAAAAATACTTTTCAAAATTGGTTGTACCTCTTCAGGGAAGATTGACAGTTAATATCAAACTTTGCAAATTCTCGTATAGAGAGGGTTATAAGTCACGGTTAAGACGATATGACATTTACTAAGTTATTAAAAAACATTGCATAATTTCGGTTAGTAAGATAAACACACCACATTCCAGGCAACAAAATGCTTATTTCACAATTGATTGTACCCACCAGGGAAGATTGACAGTTAATATCAAACTTTGCAAATTCTCATAAGGAGTGTAATAAGTCACGGTTAAGAGAATATGTCACTTCCTAAGTTTTCAAAAAACATTGCTCAATTTTGGTTAGCAGGATAAATACACCACATTCCAGGCAACAAAAAACACTTTTCAAAATTGATTGTACCCCCCAGGGAAGATTGACAGTTAATATCAAACTTTGCAAATTCTCATATAAAGAGTGTTATAAATCACGATTAAGACGATATGACATTTACTAAGTTATCAAAAAACATTGCTAAATTTTGGTTAGTAGGATGAATACACCACATTTCAGGCAACAAAATACTTTTTTCACAATTGATTGTACCCACCAGGGAAGATTGACAGTTAATATCAAACTTTGCAAATTCTCATATAAAGAGTGTTATAAATCACGATTAAGACGATATGTCATTTACTAAGTTATCAAAAAACATTGCTCAATTTTGGTTAGTAGAATGAATAGACCACATTCCAGGCAACAAAAAATACTTTTCTCAATTGATTTTACCCCCCAGCGAAAATTGACAGTTAATATCAAACTCTGCAAATTCTCATAAAGAGTGTAATAAGTCACGGTTAAGACAATATGTCATTTACTAAGTTATCAAAAAACATTGCTCAATTTTGGTTAGTAGGATGAGTAGACCACAATCCAGGCAACAAAAAAAACTTTTCAAAATTGATTGTACCCCCCAGGGAAGATTGACAGTTAATATCAAACTTTGCAAATTCTCATATAAAGAGTGTTATTAGTCACGGTTAAGACAATATGTCATCTACTAAGTTATCAAAAAACATTGCTCAATTTTGGTTAGTAGGAATACACCACATTCCAGGCAACAAAAAATACTTTTCAAAATTGATTGTACTCTCCAGGGAAGATTGACAGTTAATATCAAACTTTGCAGATTCTCATATAAAGAGTGTTATAAGTCACGGTTAAGACGATATGGCATTTACTAAGTTATCAAAAAACATTGCTCAATTTCGGTTAGTAGGTTGAATACACCACATTCCAGGCAACAAAAAATACTTTACAAAATTGATTGTACCTCTTCAGGGAAGATTGACAGTTAATATCAAACTTTGCAAATTCTCGTATAGAGAGGGTTATAAGTCACGGTTAAGACCATATGATATTTACTAAGTTATTAAAAAACATTGCTCAATTTCGGTTAGTAGGATGAATACACCACATTCAAGGCAACAAAATGCTCTTTTCACAATTGATTGTACCCACCAGGGAAGATTGACAGTTAATATCAAACTTTGCAAATTCTCATAAAGAGTGTAATAAGTCACGGTTAAGACAATATGTCATTTACTAAGTTATCAAAAAACATTGCTTAATTTTGGTTATTAGGATGAATACACCACATTCCAGGCAACAAAAAACACTTTTCAAAATTGATTGTACCCCCCAGGGTAGATTGACAGTTAATATCAAACTTTGCAAATTCTCATATAAAGAGTGTTATAAATCACGATTAAGACGATATGACATTTACTAAGTTATCAAAAAACATTGCTCAATTTTGGTTAGTAGGATGAATACACCACATTCCAGGCAACAAAATGCTTTTTTCACAATTGATTGTACCCACCAGGGAAGATTGACAGTTAATATCAAAGTTTGCAAATTCTCATAAAGAGTATAATAAGTCACGGTTCAGACAATATGTCATTTACTAAGTTATCAAAAAACATTGCTCAATTTTGGTTAGTAGGATGAATACACCACATTCCAGGCAACAAAAAATACTTTTCAAAATTGATTTTACCCCCCAGAGAAGATTGACAGTTAATATCAAACTTTGGAAATTCTCATATAGAGAGAGTTATAGGTCACGGTTAAGACAATATGTCATTTACTAAGTTATCAAAAAACATTGCTCAATTTTGGTTAGTAGGATGAATACACCACATTCCAGGCAACAAAAAACACTTTTCAAAATTGATTGTACCCCCCAGGGAAGATTGACAGTTAATATCAAACTTTGCAAATTCTCATATAAAGAGTGTTATTAGTCACGGTTAAGACAATATGTCATCTACTAAGTTATCAAAAAACATTGCTCAATTTTGGTTAGTAGGAATACACCACATTCCAGACAACAAAAAATACTTTTCAAAATTGATTGTACTCTCCAGGGAAGATTGACAGTTAATATCAAACTTTGCAGATTCTCATATAAAGAGTGTTATAAGTCACGGTTAAGACGATATGGCATTTACTAAGTTATCAAAAAAAATTGCTCAATTTCGGCAATTTCGGTTAGTAGGATGAATACACCACATTCCAGGCAACAAAAATACTTTTCAAAATTGATTGTACCCCCAAGAAGATTGACAGTTAATATCAAACTTTGCAAATTCTCATATAAGAGGTTATAATCACGATTAAGACGATATGACATTTTACTAAGTTATTAAAAACATTGCTCAATTTCGGTTAGTAGGATGAATACACCACATTCCAGGCAACAAAATACTTTCAATTGATTGTACCCCCAGGAAGATTGACAGTTAATATCAAACTTTGCAATTTCTATAAGATGTTATAAAATCACGGTTAAGAAATATGTCATTTACTAAGTTATCAAAAACATTGCTCAATTTCGGTTAGTAGGATGAATACACCACATTCCAGGCAACAAAATGCTTTAAAATTGATTGTACTACCAGGAAAGATTGACAGTTAATATCAAACTTTGCAAATTCTCATATAAAGAGTTATAAGTCACGGTTCAGACATTATGTAACTAAGTTATCAAAAACATTGCTCAATTTGGTTAGTAGGATGAATACACCACATTCCAGGCAAAAATACAATTTCAAAATTGATTGTACTCTTCAGGAAGATTGACAGTTAATATCAAACATTTGCAAGGCAACATAAAGAGTGTTATAAGTCACGGTTAAGACCATATGATTTACTAAGTTAATAAAAACATTTGCAATTGTTAGTAGGATGAATACACCACATTCAGGCAACAAAAATACTTTACAAAATTGATTGTACCACTTCGGAAGATTGACAGTTAATATCAAACTTTGCAAATTCCGCAAAAGATGTTATAAGTCACGGTTAAGACCATATGATTTACTAAGTTATAAAAATTTCAAATTCGTTAAAGGATGAATACACCACATTCAGGCAACAAAATCACTTTTCAAATTGATTGTACCCTCCAGGAATTGACAGTTAATAATACACATTCCAGGCAACAAACTTTCAATTGATTGTACCCAGAAGATTGACAGTTAATATCAAATTTGAAATTCTCATAAGAGTTATAATCACGTTAAGACATATGATTTACTAATATAAAACATTGCTCAATTTGGTTAGTAGATGAATACACCACTTCAGGCAACAAAATGCTTTTTCAATTGATTGTACCCACCAGAAGATTGCAGTTAATATCAAACTTTGCAAATTCTCATAAAGTGTATATCACGTTAAGACATATGCATTTACTAAGTTATCAAAAACATTGCTCAATTTTGGTTAGTAGGATGAATACACCACATTCCAGGCAACAAAAACTTTTCAAAATTGATTTACCCCAGAAGATTGACAGTTAATATCAAACTTTGAAATTCTCATAAAAGTTATATCACGTTAGACATATGCATTTACTAAGTTATAAAAACATTGCTCAATTTGGTTAGTAGGATGAATACACCACTTCCAGGCAACAAAACTTTTCAAATTGATTTACCCCAGAAGATGACAGTTAATATCAAACTTTGAAATTCTCATAAGAGTTATATCACGTTAAGACGATATGCATTTACTAAGTTATCAAAAACATTGCTATTTGGTTAGTAGGATGAATACACCACTTCCAGGCAACAAATCTTTCAATTGATTTACCCCAGAGATTGACAGTTAATATCAAACTTTGCAAATTCTCATAAGAGTTATAGTCACGTTAGACATATGCATTTACTAAGTATCAAAACATTGCTCAATTTGGTTAGTAGGATGAATACACCACATTCCAGGCAACAAATCTTTTCAAAATTGATTACCCCAGAAGATTGACATTAATATCAACTTTGAATTCTCATAAAAGGTTATAGTCACGTTAAGACATATGCATTTACTAAGTATAAAACATTGCTCAATTTGGTTAGTAGGTGAATACACCACATTCCAGGCAACAAAATACTTTAAATTGATTGTACCCCAGGAAGATTGACAGTTAATATCAATTTGCAAATTCTCTATAAGAGGTTATATCACGTTAGACATATGATTTACTAAGTTATAAAACATTGCTCAATTGGTTAGTAGGATGAATACACCACATTCAGGCAACAAATCTTTCAATTGATTGTACCCCAGGAAGATTGACATTAATATCAATTGCAATTCTCATAAGAGTTATAATCACGGTTAGACATATGATTTACTAAGTTATAAAAACATTGCTAATTTGTTATAGGATGAATACACCACATTCAGGCAACAAACTTTTCAAAATTGATTGTACCCAGAGATTGACAGTTAATATCAAACTTTGCATTCTCTAAGAGGTTATAATCACGTTAAGACATATGCATTTACTAAGTTATCAAAAAATTGCTCATTGTTAGTAGGTGAATACACCACATTCAGGCAACAAATCTTTCAATTGATTGTACCCCAGGAAGATTGACAGTTAATATCAAATTTGCAAATTCTCATAAAGAGTATAATCACGTTAGACATATGATTTACTAAGTTATCAAAACATTGCTAATTTGGTTATAGGATGAATACACCACTTCAGGCAACAAAACCTTTCAAATTGATTGTACCCCAGAGATTGACAGTTAATATCAAATTTGCAAATTCTCATAAAGAGTTATAATCACGTTAAGACATATGCATTTACTAAGTTATCAAAAAATTGCTATTTTGGTTAGTAGGATGAATACACCACTTCCAGGCAACAAAACTTTCAATTGATTGTACCCAGAAGATTGACAGTTAATATCAAATTTGCAAATTCTCATAAAGAGTGTATATCACGTTAAGACATATGCATTTACTAAGTTATCAAAAACATTGCTATTTTGGTTAGTAGGATGAATACACCACTTCCAGGCAACAAAACTTTTCAAAATTGATTACCCAGGAAGATTGACAGTTAATATCAAACTTTGAAATTCTCATAAGAGGTATATCACGTTAAGACATATGCATTTACTAAGTTATCAAAAACATTGCTCAATTGGTTAGTAGGATGAATACACCACATTCCAGGCAACAAATCTTTAAATTGATTTACCCCCAGAAGATTGACAGTTAATATCAATTTGAAATTCTCATAAGAGTTATATCACGTTAGACATATGCATTTACTAAGTTATAAAACATTGCTCAATTGGTTAGTAGATGAATACACCACATTCCAGGCAACAAACTTTAAATTGATTGTACCCCAGAAGATTGACAGTTAATATCATTTGCAATTCTCATAAAGAGTTATATCACGTTAGACATATGCATTTACTAAGTTATCAAAAACATTGCTCAATTTTGTTAGTAGGTGAATACACCACTTCCAGGCAACAAAATCTTTCAAAATTGATTGTACCCAGAAGATTGACAGTTAATATCAAATTTGCAATTCTCATAAGAGTATAATCACGGTAGACATATGATTTACTAAGTTATCAAAAACATTGCTCAATTGTTAGTAGGTGAATACACCACTTCCAGGCAACAAAAATCTTTCAAATTGATTGTACCTCAGAGATTGACAGTTAATATCAAATTTGAATTCTCTAAGAGTATAAGTCACGGTTAGACATATGATTTACTAAGTTATAAAAATTGCTAATTGTTAGTAGGTGAATACACCACATTCAGGCAACAAAACTTTTCAATTGATTGTACCCAGAAGATTGACAGTTAATATCAATTTGCAAATTCTCTAAAGAGTATAATCACGTTAAGACATATGATTTACTAAGTTATCAAAACATTGCTAATTGGTTATAGGATGAATACACCACTTCAGGCAACAAATCTTTCAATTGATTGTACCCAGAGATTGACATAATATCAATTTGCAAATTCTCATAAAAGTTATAATCACGTTAGACATATGCATTTACTAAGTTATCAAAAAATTGCTAATTTTGGTTGTAGGATGAATACACACTTCCAGGCAACAAACTTTCAAATTGATTGTACCCCCAGAAGATTGACAGTTAATATCAAATTTGAAATTCTCATAAAGAGTATAATCACGTTAGACATATGCATTTACTAAGTATCAAAAACATTGCTATTTGTTAGTAGGATGAATACACCACTTCCAGGCAACAAAACTTTTCAAAATTGATTGTACCCCAGAAGATTGACATTAATATCAAACTTTGCAAATTCTCATAAGAGGTATATCACGTTAAGACATATGATTTACTAAGTTATAAAACATTGCTATTTGGTTAGTAGGATGAATACACCACTTCAGGCAACAAAATTTTCAATTGATTTACCCCCAGGAAGATTGCAGTTAATATCAATTTGAAATTCTCATAAAAGTTATAGTCACGGTTAGACATATGCATTTACTAAGTTATAAAAACATTGCTAATTTGGTTAGTAGGATGAATACACCACATTCAGGCAACAAAAAACTTTTCAAATTGATTTACCCCAGAAGATTGACAGTTAATATCAACTTTAATTCTCATATAAGAGGTTATATCACGTTAAGACGATATGCATTTACTAAGTATAAAACATTGCTATTGGTTAGTAGGATGAATACACCACTTCCAGGCAACAAAATCTTTCAATTGATTGTACCCAGAAGATTGACATTAATATCAACTTTGCAAATTCTCATAAAGTTATAATCACGTTAGACATATGATTTACTAAGTTATAAAAACATTGCTATTGGTTAGTAGGATGAATACACACATTCAGGCAACAAATCTTTTCAATTGATTGTACCCAGGAGATTGACAGTTAATATCAAACTTTGAAATTCTCATAAAGAGTATAAGTCACGGTTAGACATATGCATTTACTAAGTATAAAAACATTGCTAATTTGGTTATAGGATGAATACACCACATTCCAGGCAACAAAAACTTTCAAAATTGATTGTACCCCAGGAAGATTGACAGTTAATATCAACTTTGCAATTCTCTATAGTTATAATCACGTTAAGACATATGAATTTACTAAGTTATCAAAAACATTGCTCAATTTGGTTAGTAGGATGAATACACCACATTCAGGCAACAAAACTTTAATTGATTGTACCCCCAGAAGATTGACATTAATATCAATTTGCAAATTCTCATAAAGAGTTATAATCACGTTAGACATATGCATTTACTAAGTTATCAAAACATTGCTAATTTGGTTAGTAGGATGAATACACACATTCCAGGCAACAAAACTTTTCAAATTGATTGTACCCCAGGAAGATTGACAGTTAATATCAATTTGCAATTCTCATAAAGAGTTATATCACGTTAGACATATGCATTTACTAAGTTATCAAAACATTGCTCAATTTGTTAGTAGGATGAATACACCACTTCCAGGCAACAAATCTTTCAAATTGATTGTACCAGAAGATTGACGTTAATATCAACTTTGCAATTCTCATAAAAGTTATATCACGTTAAGACATATGATTTACTAAGTTATAAAACATTGTCAATTTGGTTAGTAGATGAATACACCACATTCAGGCAACAAACTTTCAATTGATTTACCCAGAGATTGACAGTTAATATCAAACTTTGCAAATTCTCATAAGAGGTATAATCACGTAAGACATATGATTTACTAAGTTATAAAAATTGCTCAATTTGGTTAGTAGGATGAATACACCACTTCAGGCAACAAAACTTTTCAAATTGATTTACCCCAGAGATTGACAGTTAATATCAACTTTGAAATTCTCATAAAGAGTATATCACGTTAAGACATATGCATTTACTAAGTATAAAACATTGCTATTGGTTGTAGGATGAATACACCACTTCCAGGCAACAAAATCTTTTAAATTGATTTACCCCCAGAAGATTGACATTAATATCATTTGAAATTCTCATAAGAGTATATCACGTTAGACATATGCATTTACTAAGTTATAAAAACATTGCTCAATTGGTTAGTAGATGAATACACCACATTCCAGGCAACAAATCTTTCAAATTGATTTACCCCAGAAGATTGACAGTTAATATCAACTTTGAATTCTCATAAGAGTTATATCACGTTAAGACATATCATTTACTAAGTTATAAAAACATTGCTCAATTTGTTAGTAGATGAATACACCACATTCCAGGCAACAAAATACTTTTAAATTGATTTACCCCAGAAGATTGACAGTTAATATCAATTTGCAATTCTCATAAGAGTTATAATCACGTTAGACATATGATTTACTAAGTTATAAAACATTGCTCAATTGGTTAGTAGATGAATACACCACATTCAGGCAACAAATCTTTCAATTGATTGTACCCAGAAGATTGACAGTTAATATCAATTTGCAATTCTCATAGAGGTATAAGTCACGGTTAGACATATGCATTTACTAAGTTATAAAACTTGCTAATTTGTTATAGGATGAATACACCACATTCCAGGCAACAAAACTTTAAATTGATTGTACCCAGGAGATTGACATAATATCAAACTTTGCAATTCTCTAGAGGTATAATCACGTTAAGACATATGATTTACTAGTTATAAAAACATTGCTCAATTGGTTAGTGGTGAATACACCACATTCAGGACAAATCTTTCAATTGATTGTACCCCAGAATGACATAATATAAATTGCAAATCTATAAATTATATCAGGTAACATATTATTTACTAGTTACAAAACTCTAATTGTTATAGGATAATAACACTCAGGAAAACTTTCAATTGACCCCAGGAGATTCTAATATCAAACTTTGCAAATTCTCATAAAGAGTGTTATAAGTCACGGTTCAAGACGAATATGTCATTTACTAAGTTATCAAAAACATTGCTCAATTTTGGTTATAGGATGAATACACCACATTCCAGGCAACAAAACACTTTTCAAAATTGATTGTACCCCCAGGGTAGATTGACATTTAATATCAAACTTTGCAAATTCTCATATAAAGAGTGTTATAAATCACGTTCAAGACGATATGACATTTACTAAGTTATCAAAAAACATTGCTCAATTTTGGTTAGTAGGATGAATACACCACATTCCAGGCAACAAAAACACTTTTCAAAATTGATTGTACCCCCAGGAAGATTGACAGTTAATATCAAAGTTTGCAAATTCTCATAAAGAGTATAATAAGTCACGGTTCAGACAATATGTCATTTACTAAGTTATCAAAAAACATTGCTCAATTTTGGTTAGTAGGATGAATACACCACATTCCAGGCAACAAAAAACACTTTTCAAAATTGATTGTACCCCCCAGGGAAGATTGACAGTTAATATCAAACTTTGCAGATTCTCATATAAAGAGTGTTATAAATCACGATTAAGACGATATGACATTTACTAAGTTATCAAAAAACATTGCTAAATTTTGGTTAGTAGGATGAATACACCACGTTCCAGGCAACAAAATGCTTTTTTCACAATTGATTGTACCACCAGGAAAGATTGACAGTTAATATCAAACTTTGCAAATTCTCATAAAGAGTGTAATAAGTCACGGTTAAGACAATATGTCATTTACTAAGTTATCAAAAAACATTGCTCAATTTTGGTTAGTAGGATGAATACACCACATTCCAGGCAACAAAAAATACTTTTCAAAATTGATTTTACCCCCCAGAGAAGATTGACAGTTAATATCAAACTTTGGAAATTCTCATATAGAGAGAGTTATAGGTCACGGTTAAGACGATATGACATTTACTAAGCTATTAAAAAACATTGCTCAATTTCGGTTAGTAGGATGAATACACCACATTCCAGGCAACAAAAAATACTTTTCAAAATTGATTGTACCCCCCCAGGGAAGATTGACACTTAATATCAAGCTTTGCAAATTCTCATATAAAGAGTGTTATAAATCACGATTAAGACGATATGACATTTACTAAGTTATCAAAAGACATTGCTCAATTTCGGTTAGTAGGATGAATACACCACATTCCAGGCAACAAAATGCTTTTCACAATTGATTGTACCCACCAGGGAAGATTGACAGTTAATATCAAGGTTTGCAAATTCTCATAAAGAGTATAATAAGTCACGGTTCAGACAATATGTCATTTACTAAGTTATCAAAAAACATTGCTCAATTTGGTTAGTAGGATGAATACACCACATTCCAGGCAACAAAAAATACTTTTCAAAATTGATTGTTACTCTCCAGGGAAGATTGACAGTTAATATCAAACTTTGCAGATTCTCATATAAAGAGTGTTATAAGTCACGGTTAAGACCGATATGATATTTACTAAGTTATCAAAAACATTGCTCAATTTCGGTTAGTAGGATGAATACACCACATTCCAGGCAACAAAAATGCTTTTCAAAATTGATTGTACCTCTTCAGGGAAGATTGACAGTTAATATCAAACTTTGCAAATTCTCATAAGAGAGTGTAATAAGTCACGGTTAAGACAATATGTCATTTACTAAGTTATTAAAAACATTGCTCAATTTTGGTTAGTTAGGATGAATACACCACATTCCAGGCAACAAAAATGCTCTTTTCACAATTGATTGTACCCCCAGGGAAGATTGACAGTTAATATCAAACTTTGCAAATTCTCATAAAGAGTGTTATAAGTCACGTTAAGACGATATGACATTTACTAAGTTATCAAAAACATTGCTAATTTTGGTTAGTTAGGATGAATACACCACATTCCAGGCAACAAAATCACTTTTTCAAAATTGATTGTACCCACCAGGAAGATTGACAGTTAATATCAAACTTTGCAAATTCTCATAAAGAGTGTAATAAAGTCACGTTCAAGACGAATATGTCATTTACTAAGTTATCAAAAACATTGCTCAATTTTGGTTAGTAGGATGAATACACCACATTCCAGGCAACAAAAACACTTTTCAAAATTGATTGTACCCACCAGGAAGATTGACAGTTAATATCAAACTTTGCAAATTCTCATAAAGAGTGTTATAAAGTCACGGTTCAAGACGATATGACATTTACTAAGTTATCAAAAACATTGCTCAATTTTGGTTAGTAGGATGAATACACCACATTCCAGGCAACAAAAAACACTTTTCAAAATTGATTGTACCCTCCAGGGAAGATTGACAGTTAATATCAAACTTTGCAAATTCTCATATAAAGAGTGTTATAAATCACGTTCAAGACGATATGACATTTACTAAGTTATCAAAAAACATTGCTAAATTTTGGTTAGTAGGATGAATACACCACGTTCCAGGCAACAAAAAATACTTTTCAAAATTGATTTTACCCCCCAGAGAAGATTGACAGTTAATATCAAACTTTGCAAATTCTCATAAAGAGTGTAATAAGTCACGGTTAAGACAATATGTCATTTACTAAGTTATCAAAAAACATTGCTCAATTTTGGTTAGTAGGATGAATACACCACATTCCAGGCAACAAAAAATACTTTTCAAAATTGATTTACCCCCAGGAAGATTGACAGTTAATATCAAACTTTGGAAATTCTCATATAGAGAGAGTTATAGGTCACGGTTAAGACGATATGACATTTACTAAGCTATTAAAAAACATTGCTCAATTTCGGTTAGTAGGATGAATACACCACATTCCAGGCAACAAAAAATACTTTTCAAAATTGATTGTACCCCCCCAGGGAAGATTGACAGTTAATATCAAACTTTGGAAATTCTCATATAGAGAGAGTTATAGGTCACGGTTAAGACGATATGACATTTACTAAGCTATTAAAAAACATTGCTCAATTTCGGTTAGTAGGATGAATACACCACATTCCAGGCAACAAAAATACTTTTTCAAAATTGATTGTACCCCCAGGAAGATTGACAGTTAATATCAAGGTTTGCAAATTCTCATAAAGAGTATAATAAGTCACGGTTCAGACAATATGTCATTTACTAAGTTATCAAAAAACATTGCTCAATTTTGGTTAGTAGGATGAATACACCACATTCCAGGCAACAAAAAATACTTTTCAAAATTGATTGTACTCTCCAGGGAAGATTGACAGTTAATATCAAACTTTGCAGATTCTCATATAAAGAGTGTTATAAGTCACGTTAAGACGATATGACATTTACTAAGTTATCAAAAGACATTGCTCAATTTCGGTTAGTAGGATGAATACACCACATTCAAGGCAACAAAATGCTCTTTTCACAATTGATTGTACCCACCAGGGAAGATTGACAGTTAATATCAAACTTTGCAAATTCTCATAAAGAGTGTAATAAGTCACGGTTAAGACAATATGTCATTTACTAAGTTATCAAAAAACATTGCTCAATTTTGGTTAGTAGGATGAATACACCACATTCCAGGCAACAAAAATGCTTTTTCACAATTGATTGTACCCACCAGGGAAGATTGACAGTTAATATCAAAGTTTGCAAATTCTCATAAAGAGTTAATAAGTCACGTTCAAGACAATATGTCATTTACTAAGTTATCAAAAAACATTGCTCAATTTTGGTTAGTAGGATGAATACAACACATTCCAGGCAACAAAAAATACTTTTCACAATTGATTTTACTCCACAGAGAAGATTGACATTTAATATCAAACTTTGGAAATTCTCATATAAAGAGTGTAATAAGTCACGGTTAAGACGAATATGACATTTACTAAGTTATCAAAAACATTGCTCAATTTTGGTTAGTAGGATGAATACACCACATTCCAGGCAACAAAAAATACTTTTCAAAATTGATTTTACCCCCCAGGAAGATTGACAGTTAATATCAAACTTTGGAAATTCTCATATAGAGAGAGTTATAGGTCACGGTTCAAGACGATATGACATTTACTAAGTTATCAAAAACATTGCTCAATTTTGGTTAGTAGGATGAATACACCACATTCCAGGCAACAAAAATACTTTTCAAAATTGATTGTACCCCCCCAAGGAAGATTGACAGTTAATATCAAACTTTGCAAATTCTCATATAAAGAGTGTTATAAATCACGATTAAGACGATATGACATTTACTAAGTTATCAAAAACATTGCTCAATTTTGGTTAGTAGGATGAATACACCACATTCCAGGCAACAAAATACTTTTCAAAATTGATTGTACCCCCAGGAAGATTGACAGTTAATATCAAACTTTGCAAATTCTCATAAAGAGTGTTATAAGTCACGGTTAAGACGATATGATCATTTACTAAGTTATCAAAAACATTGCTCAATTTCGGTTAGTAGGATGAATACACCACATTCCAGGCAACAAAAATACTTTTCAAAATTGATTGTACCCCCAGGAAGATTGACAGTTAATATCAAACTTTGCAAATTCTCATAAAGAGTGTTATAAGTCACGGTTAAGACGATATGACATTTACTAAGTTATCAAAAACATTGCTCAATTTCGGTTAGTAGGATGAATACACCACATTCCAGGCAACAAAAAACACTTTTCAAAATTGATTGTACCCCCCAGGGAAGATTGACAGTTAATATCAAACTTTGCAAATTCTCATATAAAGAGTGTTATAAATCACGATTAAGACGATATGACATTTACTAAGTTATCAAAAAACATTGCTAAATTTTGGTTAGTAGGATGAATACACCACGTTCCAGGCAACAAAATGCTTTTTTCACAATTGATTGTACTACCAGGAAAGATTGACAGTTAATATCAAACTTTGCAAATTCTCATAAAGAGTGTAATAAGTCACGGTTAAGACAATATGTCATTTACTAAGTTATCAAAAAACATTGCTCAATTTTGGTTAGTAGGATGAATACACCACATTCCAGGCAACAAAAAATACTTTTCAAAATTGATTGTACCCCCCAGGGAAGATTGACACTTAATATCAAACTTTGCAAATTCTCATATAAAGAGTGTTATAAATCACGATTAAGACGATATGACATTTACTAAGTTATCAAAAAACATTGCTCAATTTCGGTTAGTAGGATGAATACACCACATTCCAGGCAACAAAAAATACTTTTCAAAATTGATTGTACCCACCAGGGAAGATTGACAGTTAATATCAAGGTTTGCAAATTCTCATAAAGAGTATAATAAGTCACGGTTAAGACAATATGTCATTTACTAAGTTATCAAAAAACATTGCTCAATTTTGGTTAGTAGGATGAATACACCACATTCCAGGCAACAAAAAACACTTTTCAAAATTGATTGTACCCCCAGGAAGATTGACAGTTAATATCAAACTTTGCAAATTCTCATATAAGAGTGTTATAAGTCACGGTTAAGACGATATGCATTTACTAAGTTATCAAAAACATTGCTCAATTTTGGTTAGTAGGATGAATACACCACATTCCAGGCAACAAAAATACTTTTCAAAATTGATTGTACCCCAGGAAGATTGACATTAATATCAAACTTTGCAAATTCTCATATAAAGAGTGTTATAAATCACGATTAAGACGATATGACATTTACTAAGTTATCAAAAACATTGCTCAATTTTGGTTAGTAGGATGAATACACCACATTCCAGGCAACAAAAATCTTTTCACAATTGATTTGTACCCACCAGAGAAGATTGACAGTTAATATCAAACTTTGCAAATTCTCATATAAGAGTTAATAAGTCACGGTTAAGACAATATGACATTTACTAAGTTATCAAAAACATTGCTCAATTTTGGTTAGTAGGATGAATACACCACATTCCAGGCAACAAAAAATACTTTTCAAAATTGATTGTACCCCCAGGAAGATTGACAGTTAATATCAAACTTTGCAAATTCTCATATAAAGAGTGTTATAAATCACGGTTAAGACGATATGCATTTACTAAGTTATCAAAAACATTGCTCAATATTCGGTTAGTAGGATGAATACACCACATTCCAGGCAACAAAAAGTACTTTTCAAAATTGATTGTACCTCTTCAGGGAAGATTGACAGTTAATATCAAACTTTGCAAATTCTCGTATAGAGAGGGTTATAAGTCACGGTTAAGACGATATGACATTTACTAAGTTATTAAAAAACGTTGCTCAATTTCGGTTAGTAGGATGAATACACCACATTCCAGGCAACAAAATGCTCTTTTTACAATTGATTGTACCCACCAGGGAAGATTGACAGTTAATATCAAACTTTGCAAATTCTCTTAAAGAGTGTAATAAGTCACGGTTAAGACGATATGGCATTTACTAGGTTATCAAAAAACATTGCTCAATTTCGGTTAGTTGGATGAATACACCACATTCCAGGAAACAAAAAATACTTTTCAAAATTGATTGTACCCCCAGGGAAGATTGACAGTTAATATCAAACTTTGCAAATTCTCATATAGAGAGAGTTATGTCACGGTTAATACGATATATCATTTACTAAGTTATCAAAAAACATTACTCAATTTCGGTTAGTAGGATGAATACACCACATTCCAGGCAACAAAAGATACTTTTCAAAATTGATTGTACTCCCCAGAGAAGATTGACAGTTAATATCAAACTTTGCAAATTATCATAGAAGAGTTATGTCACGGTTAAGACGATTATGATTTTACTAGTTATCAAAAACATTGCTCAATTTCGGTTAGTATGGATAATACACCATAGTTAGAATTACAGTAATACCTCATTGTCAAAATTCGATTTGCTACCCACATTTACATGGAAATTCCCATTAAGATCAAACTTGAGGAATTCTCCTATAGTAGACGCCTTAATGGAATACGAGTTGAAGACGATATCATTTCCTCCAAGTTGACCAAAATTTTCTTCGACTACAATTTTTCATCTTTGGATGAAACCTATCATTGTTTCCGGTATACAATTACATATTTCAGAAATTGTTTGTACCCGAATTTACTAGTAAATTTCTTAGACTTTGCAAAATCATCCCCAAGAGAGACTATCCCAATTTTAAGATTTCTTACCTGTAGCACTTTTGAGCGTTCTTATCAAATTTTTTATCATGCGATACATTAACTAGTTAGAATTTTACGCAGAATTCGAATCTGTAAACAGATTTGAAATCGGACCACTTCCTGCAAAGTTATACCCCTTTAAAATCCGGAACCTCTAAATTTTGCTCTTTGCTCTATAAGCAAACCTAACAAATAGTTTTCTTCGTCTAGCCATTGCATATTTCGAGATAATCCTACCTTGTTTGGTATCAATTAATATTAGAATTTTCTCAGCCACCCAAATTTCTAGGAATTTTTTAGATTGCATCACCCCCAAGAGAGCTACCCCAATTTTAAGATTTTTTACCTGTAGCAGCTTTTGAGCGTTCTTATAAATTTTTTTATACATGCGATACATCTTTTTAGTCTAAAATTTTACGCAAAATTCGAATCTGTAAACAGATTTGAAATCGGACCACGCCCTGCAAAGTTACACACATACCCTCTGCGAGATAAATCTTTCTCCACACTTCCACCCACGAGATAAACCTACCTTGTTTGGTATCAATTAATATTAGAATTTTCTCAGCTACACAAATCTCTTTAAATTTTTTAGATAGCGCCATCCCCCCGAGAGCTACCCTAATTTTAAGTTTTCTTACCTGTAGCGACCTTTGAGCGTCCTTATAAATTTTTTTATACATGTAGCACATCTTGTTAGTCTAGAATTTTATGTAGAATCCGAATCTGTAAATAGATTTAAAATCGAACCACCCTTACCATTTTACACACACCTCTAAATTATAAATTTCCTGCAGCTTATACCTAAAAGAAAATCTAAAACCATTCTTAAAACTTTTATTACAAACAATTTTTACTAATACAGTTTAAATTTGTAAACCACATTTCTAAATACATATTCACAATTTTTTTTCAACCTAGAACTTGTCATATCGGGTCATACTTATTAATATTTATTTCTAAATAGAGCACTTTTTCCAAAGACCAACCCGACTCGCATGTTTCAAATTCCTCTGATTTTGTTCGCATGGTTTCGCTTAAGACCTCGTACATATTTTCCAGATTACTAGAAGACGTTATAACCACATTTTTGTGTTAAAGGATTTCACATCGGACTTCTCTTTTCCCATTTTGATGTAAACGCCATAGAGTTCGCAGTAGACTTTTACTGCTGTATGTTGTATTCTTTTTTTATTAAGTAATCGAATAAATCGCTCTTTCTGCTTCCAAAGAAACTCGGACACTCCATCGTCGACGCTGGCGTTATTTATGCGATAGCTAGCCATACGGTTGTTAAACGCTGTGCTAATCATTTCTACGCCATCTTCGCCAGTAGCGGTAACTGTGGCATTTTATGTCTGTTGCTTCTCAAGTGTGCGGCATATGTATTCTTTTCCATCTCGAAATCGCATACTTTACACATAATTCGTGGTTGTTTCGTACAAGGTCCTTTAACAGCTGGCGGAGCTGAACGTTTACGGCTTAATGACATACCATGCTGTTTTTCCTTGTGTTGCTGTAAGCTATCCATTCTCGTAAAAGCGATACCGCAAGTCCCACAGTTTAAGTACTTTGCTGTCGACGGATGTATAAGCTTAACCTTGGACGATGTTACACCACGGCATTTGTTCTGGTGTCGTTTGAGAGCATCCCTCCTGGTAAAGTAGACGTCACAGGGCTCGCATTTAAAAACGTTTGCAGGTACCATTTTAGTACAAAACAAAATCCACACTATAAGACTTGACTTGTAAGCGAACTAACTTATAACTAAAGAGTTTACTCTTGCGCACCTGCTTTATGTACCCTATAGAATGCAAACCGAAGGTTTCCGAAGATACCCGAACGAAGTTGAGGATTCAGCGGGGAACTAAATGACGTCATAATCCTCGCTGCTCGTCCAATACATTTAGCGCCAATGCATGCACCTGGTTCGCTTCGTCGATGGTGCGGATGCCGTTAGTAAAAACATCGGAAACGTCTTCCATGTTATACGGATCGCGTGCATATTAAAAATCCAAAAGGGCGGTAGCACACGCACACAAATTGTGTGCAAGTCGTGCTGTAGAAGATGCAGTGCTACTATAACCAAAAACACTTTAAACCATTACCAAGAAAATACCAACTTATTGTCTACAGGATACTTACTAATAAAGCAATTTAATTTTAAATAACTTCTACGTCATACTTTAGGTATATGCTTAGCAGTATTAAAATTAACCATTAATTTCCAATTTTTACGACCGTGGTTAATTATAGATTAAAATGTAATTTGTGCACGTTCGAGCTTCTCGTAAACTAACATATTTTAGAGCAACAATGCTCTGTATAATACATGCATACCCCTTCGCCGCGCTACTGCTATTCTTGTAATTGCTAGAAAAAGTCACTCTCCTTTTTACTGTTAGGACCGATGCAAAGCACCAATTTTTTTATACTTTCTATAGCACATCGCGCGCTTTTTCGTATGATAATTAAATTTTGCTACTGTAGGCTTTTACACTTTCGCATAGCGGTCGATCGCACGTAATGATTTATAGAACCGGTAAGTACTTGATATCGTCCATATAGAGAATTAGATGCTCGATGTCTGTCAACTTCCAATTCCCTCGTAAAAGGTAGAAAAAACTCAGTCAATCATCCACTATACTTTAACCCGCTCCTGTTCTGATAATTTCCAAACATTTTTCGAACGACAATGGGCTGAGAATTTTTAAACCTCCGAGGGATCTTTAAGTCGTGATCAATTACACATCCGAGCTACGCGTAAACTAACATATTTTGTAGCAACTGTATAATACATTGCATACCCCTTCTCTGCGCTACTGCTATTCTTGTAGTTGCTTGGAAAAGTCAGTCGCCCTCTTTACTGCTAGGGCCGCTAAAAAGCACCATTCCATACTTTCTTTATAAGTGTAGCACATCGCACACTTTTTTGTCGGTTAATTAAATTTTTGTTTATGTAGGCCTTTACACTTTTGCTTATTTAAACATCTAATACGACCGATTAACCACTTTCGATTATTCTAACGGGGAACCACCATACATTCCGCCACACCGTTCTTTTTGAATACAACGATCCTATGGGCTTCCGCACACTAACACCTGACGTACCTTTCCTACTAGTTGTTAAACAAAAACTACTGGTATCGCCATTGTGGACGTAAGCAGATGTTTGTGGATGTGTACGAGAATATGTAACCATATACATTAATTAGTCTAAGCTATTTTATTTAGTCCAAGAAAATTATTATTTTTCTAATCCACAATTAATAATCGTCTTTATAGGTTCCACATTTCTACCATTACACAATGACTTTAATTTCTTATTGGAGAGAATCCTTATTCTCCCACGCACTGCTGCGTAGCTGCATGCCCACCCCTTTTGGGAATATATGCTCGTTATAGGTTGTAGCACCCGAGGATTTACTTAACTACAATTCGTGAGACCCCTTTAATCTTTTTAATCGTATCTTTCTCGCCTACAGTACAGTAGGACTTAGCCCTACTACCAACAAATTCTAATACTGGACCCACATTAAATTCGTCTTTGAATTTCTCTACAATTTTTTGTTAACATGCGGTGTATTGTGTTTATTATTTGCGGTGTAGTCACTCTTTTAAGATAAATATATTTTGCTAAGTATCAACTAATATTAAATTTTTCTAGGGACCCCAAACCTGTAAATGGATTTTAAATAGAACCACCTCTTACAAAGTTATGCCTTTTAAAGACCCCAAACCTCTAATTTTTACCCATCTTTATTTAACTCTATCTTTAAAACCCTTTTTTTCGCTACCCAAGACATATGCTTTAACCAACCGTTTCCCTAGAAATCTAAAACCGCAGTGTCCCGCGAATACCACGTGGAGATAACACTTATACTCTGTCAACCAGGATAGAAGCCGGAAGGATTTGGAAGGTGGGAGAAGAACTTAAAAATTATGGAATCTTAAAACTAATATATACAATAGATTTACAAATCCATACAAATATAAACAACTATCTTATATCTTTACGCCCCCATGCGTAGATTGTTGTACTATTAGGAATGATGTACCTTTTGTCATCTTCCCTCGATATACTAATTTTATTAATAAGCTGCGTATGCAAATCGTATTCTTTTACTCCGGATACATACGCAGGCAAGTACTCCACACCAAATAAAGAATTGGATGCTTGGTGACTGTTAACATCCGCCTCCCTCGTGTACGCCCAGACACATCCCAGCCCATGAGCACCCCTGCGCATGCACACCCCTGCCCATGCGCGCCCATGCGCGTATGCACCCCTGCCCATGCTCGCTGCCCATGAGCACCCCTTTCTGTGCGTTGCTATTTCGGGGTAACGTTACAGCCTTTTATAAATAAAGAACAATGTTATATACTATTATAAAATGTTTATTCTGACATTATACATAACAAATTTAAAAATATTTAATACCAAGCATGGAGTCATTTAACTTAATTTTAATACAAAGTTATACACAGAAGACAGTCCTTTCTTTATGTTTGTTTGCAGTGGTTTTAATTTTATCTAATTTTATTCGCAGCTTAAAATTTAAATCGACACCCAAGTCTTCTATCTCCTTTTCTAACCAATAGTTTGATACATAAAGACCGTCTAGGTTTTCGAATTGTAAAATGTACCGAAGTTTGCCTCTATATTTAAAGTCTTTGATTCCACCGACAACCAGATCCATTCCTTCGTGTAATTCTTGCAGCTTGTGACAATCTTTTAATCGCAGCTTTCCCACTATATCCTGCATACGTGTCTTGTTAACTTGATCGACTTCTTCTTGTCGGTATTGGAGGAAATCCTTTTTCTCCCACACACCGTTGTGTAGTTGCATATCCACCACTTTTGGGAATATATGGTTGGTATAGGTTGTAAGACCCTCGGTTTTAAATGATCCGAAAGGTTCTTTACTAGGTAAATATACAATTTTTAGCGGAACCCCCTTGCGTGTGGTGTACGCCAAGGTTACGAAACCCGCATTCCTTAGTTCGTCTTTGTTATCTGCCATTTTGATAAATACGTTTTTAGAATAACCTTTTAAAAAGTATACGGATTTAGTACCATCCTTTTCTGCAAGAACACCTACATAACTAAAAGAGTCTTTCTTACTAACCGCAAATGCATACAGCTTGTACAACCCGGATGTATCTAAGTCAGTCCATCGACACATAAAATAATCTTTTAATTCTTCCTCATTTTCTCTAATAAGATGTTCTTTGTCTAACACATCTTTGTATTGTTCGCGTATTGTCGCAGTGTTTTCCATGTAGTCCAATTTTCGCCTTTTTGCATCCATTTCCTCTAATTCCAGTTGTCTTTTCCTTCCACTTACAGCGTATGGCATACATAATTGGGTAATTTCCTTTAACGTAAACGGATAGAGTTTACTACCAATATTTACGCGTTGTCGTACAACCTCTGGACGAATGTTAGGTGTATTTATCAATCCCAATTCCGAAATGACTATTTCTTTTGGAATTGTAGAATATGGTGTTGCAGATTGTGTAAAATATGTACTACCTGCTTTAATGTAGCACTTGTGTAAGATTTTTATTTTATCTTGGCTGTCTTCCTCCTCTACTATCTCCAAATAATTTACAGGTAAATAGTTAAAACTAAAAGCCGAAAGCACATACTTTATCAATGTTTCCCTTTCTTTTGGTTTTTCGGACAACTTAATTTGCAAGCCCGTCAATTTCTTTGTATTATCATTCCCCCAATACACGTACTGTAGTAGGTTTTTATACACTAAACAGCAACTATTTTGTAGCTTGTCCGATAGCTTACTCCACATTTTGGCAAGTGGTACCGAGTACATTGGCGCCTTTAGGAAGTATAACTTACTATCTTCCAATAACGTTAAACAGTCTTTTAAGGGATTATACACCCGTTCCGCACTGACATAGCTTCCAATTGCACAGTTGTATATTGTCGCTTCCAATCGCGTAATACCATGTTCTTTGACCAAAGTAGACGCAAATGTTTCCCTTAAACGTACATCCGGACAACGTAAAAAATCTAGTATATGATTGCCAAGTTGTTTATTAACACCAGGACTTGTTATCTCACACAAATTTGTTGTATATCTTAATTCTTGCATTGGTTGTTAGCCATGTTAAACAATCAATTCCTACAGTTTTATCGTTGTCAACTATAATATTACACTTTTCTTCGTATTCGCCCTTATAGCATAATCTTTTTCGAGTTCGTCTAATATATCTGGTAGTTCCTCCAATAAAGTTTCCAACTTAACATCTGCTAGTATGGAACACATATAGGATTTTGGAATTTTTTATTAATGCATTCGAGGTCTTCTTTTGCGATAATTTCTTTTACTCTCTGGCCCATCTTGTTAGTGCTTTCCAGAGAAAAACGGAAGCTTAGCTTTAACACCATGCCTAGCGGAAACAAATCGGTCAAACTTTCTTCGTAGATAGCTGTTAAATGCACCACAAATTTCTTTTTTTAGGATAAACATCCTTTTGCTTGCAGAGGTTTGTTCGGTGTCAGAAAAGTCGCAAATTTTAACCAACATTATATTGTCACAAAATGGTTCTGTAATTGGTGTGTGTAGTCCACCAGTCAGCATCTGCTCGCCTTCGACATAACAAATATTACCAATATCTGTTACCAGATTATTGTTGCACATATTTTCTGTCAACAGCCATAATCCAAAATGCTCATTTGTCGGTTTCACTTTATTCCCAGAAGTTGAGAAACGTTAATCACCTTGGAGACGCTCATGTTTACCGTTCTAGCTACTATCGAATACTAAATTGAATACGAAAAAATTGTTCTCTTACGTATTCTACAGAGTAGGGACGTATATTGCCGAAGATAGTCGAATATGTTGTTATCCAACCTAAGCCAACAGGGATGCGCATCGACATATGTGAGGATATATGTAGGATGTTAGGTTAGGGCGAAATTACCCCATAGGGTGAAATTGCCCCATAGGGTGAAATTGCCCCATAGGGTGAAACTGCCCCATAGGGTGAAATTGACTCCGATCTAGGTTGAATGCGCATCCTTGTCGGCTTAGGTCGGATAACAACATATTCGTTTATCTTCGGTAATATACGTCCCCACTCTGTAGAATACATAAGAGAACAATTTTTTCGTATTCAATTTAGTATTTGACGGTAGCTAGAACGGTAAACATGAGCGTCTCCAAGGTGATTAACGTTTCTCAACTTCTTGGGAATAAAGTGAAACCGACAAATGAGCGATTTGAATTATGGCTGTTGACAGAAAATATGTGCAACAATAATCTGGTAACAGATATTGGTAATATTTGTTATGTCAAAGGCGAACAGATGCTGACTGGTGGACTACACACACCAATTACAGAACCATTTTGTGACAATATAATGTTGGTTAAAATTTGCGACTTTTCTGACGCCGAGCAAACATATAAACGAATATGTTGTTATCCGACCTAAGCCGACAAGGATGCGCATCCAACCTAGATCGGAGTCAATTTCACCCTATGGGGCAGTTTCACCCTATGGGGCAATTTCACCCTATGGGGCAATTTCACCCTATGGGGTAATTTCGCCCTAACCTAACATCCTACATATATCCTCACATATGTCGATGCGCATCCCTGTTGGCTTAGGTTGGATAACAACATATTCGACTATCTTCGGCAATATACGTCCCTACTCTGTAGAATACGTAAGAGAACAATTTTTTCGTATTCAATTTAGTATTCGATAGTAGCTAGAACGGTAAACATGAGCGTCTCCAAGGTGATTAACGTTTCTCAACTTCTTGGGAATAAAGTGAAACCGACAAATGAGCATTTTGGATTATGGCTGTTGACAGAAAATATGTGCAACAATAATCTGGTAACAGATATTGGTAATATTTGTTATGTCGAAGGCGAGCAGATGCTGACTGGTGGACTACACACACCAATTACAGAACCATTTTGTGACAATATAATGTTGGTTAAAATTTGCGACTTTTCTGACACCGAACAAACCTCTGCAAGCAAAAGGATGTTTATCCTAAAAAAAGAAATTTGTGGTGCATTTAACAGCTATCTACGAAGAAAGTTTGATCGATTTGTTTCCGCTAGGCATGGTGTTAAAGCTAAGCTCCCGTTTTCTCTGGAAAGCACTAACAAGATGGGTCAGAGAGTAAAAGAAATTATCGGAAGAGAAGACCTCGAATGCATTAATAAAAAATTCCAAAATCCTATATGTGTTCCATACAAAGTGGAACTAGCAGATGTTAAGTTGGAAACTTTATTGGAGGAACTACCAGATATATTAGACGAACTCGAAAAAGATTATTTCTATCTTTTTGACATGGATGTAACCCAAGATTTTGCGGGTATATTTAGCAAGATGGAGATGTGTAACTATTTAACTACAAACCATAACTTTTGCTATAAGGGCGAATACGAAGAAAAGTGTAATATCATAGTTGACAACGATAAAACTGTAGGAATTGATTGTTTAACATGGCTAACAACCAATACAAGAATTAAGATATACAACAAATTTGTGTGTCAGATAAACAAGTCCTAGTGTTAATAAACAACTTGGCAATCATATACTAGATTTTTACGTTGTCCAGATGTACGTTTAAGGGAAACATTTGCGTCTACTTTGGCTAAAGAACATGGTATTACGCGATTGGAAGCGACAATATACAATTGTGCAATTGGAAGCTATGCAGTGCGGAGCGGGTGTATAATCCCTTAAAGGACTGTTTAACGTTATTGGAAGATAGTAAGTTATACTTCCTAAAGGCGCCAATGTACTCGGTACCACTTGCCAAAATGTGGAGTAAGCTATCGGACAAGCTACAAAATAGCTGCTGTTTAGTGTATAATAACCTGCTACAGTACGTGTATTGGGGTAATGGTAATACAAAGAAATTGACGGGATTGCAAATTAAGTTGTCCGAAAAACCAAAAGAAAGGGAAACATTGATAAAGTATGTGCTTTCGGCTTTTAGTTTTAACTATTTACCCGTAAATTATTTGGAGATAGTAGAGGAGGAAGACAGCCAATATAAAATAAAAATCTTACACAATTGCTACATTAAAGCAGGTAGTACATATTTTACACAATCTGCAACACCATATTCTACAATTCCAAAAGAAATAGTCATTTCGGAATTGGGATTGATAAATACACATAACATTCGCCCAGAGGTTGTACGACAACGCGCAAATATTGGTAGTAAACTCTATCCGTTTACGCTAAAGGAAATTGTCCCATTATGCATGCCATACGCTGTAAGTGGAAGGAAAAGACAACTGAATTAGAGGAAATGGATGCAAAAGGCGAAAATTGGACTACATGGAAAACACTGCGACAATACGCGAACAATACAAAGATGTGTTACACAAAGAACATCTTATTAGAGAAAATGAGGAAGAATTAAAAGATTATTTTATGTGTCGATGGACTGACTTAGATACATCCGGGTTGTACAAGCTGTATGCATTTGCGGTTAGTAAAAAAGACTCTTTTAGTTATGTAGGTGTTCTTGCAGAAAAGGATGGTACTAAACCCGTATACTTTTTAAAAGGTTATTCTAAAAACGTGTTTATTAAAATGGCAGATAACAAAGACGAACTAAGGAATGCGGGTTTCGTAACCTTGGCGTACACCACACGCAAGGGGGTTCCGCTAAACATTGTATATTTACCTAGTAAAGAACCTTTCGGATCATTTAAAACCGAGGGTCTTACAACCTATAACAACCATATATTCCCAAAAGTGGTGGATATGGATTGTACCCCCCTGGAGGTACAATCAATTTTAAAAAGTGCTTTTTGTTGCCTGGAATGTGATGTATTCATCTTGCTAACCGAAATTGAGCAATATTTTTTGTTAACTTGGTAAATGACATATCGTCTTAACCGTGACTTATAACACTCTCTATCTGAGAATTTGTAAAGTTTGATATTAACTGTTAATCTTCCCTGGGGGGTACAATCAATTCTGAAAAGTGCATTTTGTTGCCTGGAATGTGGTGTATTGAGCAATGTTTTTTGATAACTTAGTAAATGCCATATCGTCTTAACCGTGACTTATAACACTCTTTATATGAGAATCTGCAAAGTTTGATATTAACTGTCAATCTTCCCTGGGGAGTACAATCAATTTTGAAAAGTATTTTTTGTTGCCTGGAATGTGGTTTATTCATCCTACTAACCAAAATTGAGCAATGTTTTTTGATAACTTAGTAAATGACATAACGTCTTAACGGTGACGTTTTACACTCTTTATATGAGAATTTGTAAAGTTTGATATTAACTGTCAGTCTTCCCTGAGGGGTACAATCAATTTTGAAAAATGCGTTTTGTGGCTTGAAATGTGGTGTATTCATCCTAGTAACTCAAATTGAGCAATGTTTTTTAATACCGTGCTAAATGTCATATTACCATACCAGCAGCTTATTATATATATATATATATATATATATATATATATATATAAAAGGAAATTCAAAGTTTGATATTAACTGTTAGTGTTTTCTTGGGGGTATAGTCAATTTTGAAAAGTTTGTTTTGTGGCTTATAGTGTGGCGTATGCATCTTATTAACCGAAGTTGAGTAATGTATTTTGATAACTAACTAAATAACATATCGCCGTAAGGCCGACTTATAACGCTCTATGCATGAGATTTTCTAAAATTTGATATTAACATCAGCGTTCTTTGGGGGGTACAAGCAATTCTAAAGAATACGCTCTGTGCCGTGGAATGAGGTGTATTTTCCTCACAAATGTAATAACGCAATTTTGTTTATATCGTGGTTTATGCTTTAATCGTCAAAGGCTTAAAGAGCCACGCCTGTTGATATTCGCCTTTGGCTATTTCTTTTGTTAAGTTGGCCACTAACTTTATTAGTTGACGGCCATTAACCATGGTTTATATTGGCAACGTTGATGCAACAAACCTCGATTTCGTGTGTGTTCGTCATTTTAGCTGCTAACTTTAGGGTGCTGCTTTTACACCACTCTGATTCGTCGGCAACTGTGGTTCTTTTTGGAGCTATTTCTTCGATATGATATTGTAATTTTTCAAATGCCTTAAACCATTCCGTTAGACTACTTTCCCGGGCTTTTAATTGTTCTAAATCTCCGCTTTCAAATTCAAAGTTATTTATGTAGGTTGCAAATCACTTAAATTTAGTTTTTAATTGACCATGTTTTGCAACTAGATGGGCTAATTCGGCCATTATTATACAAACTTACAAAATATAGCTATACTCACATAAAAACAAATATACACGCACTCAAACAATGAGTTGGCCTACAGGTATTAATGTGTACTGACCTTGTATCTCAGCTGTTGATGTATTAAATTTTCTGATTTAGTATTTACTTCTCGAAGGACCCTTGTGGAATGCAGATTTTCTATAAAAAGCTGATTGACATGTGCTGATTTTTACCCGGTTCGAAGATCAACCATATGTTGCGCCAATAGAGGGATAAAAAATTATACGCTACTCGTATTGAACAAATAAATTCTGTTTTATTGAAAATGTATAAATTGAACCTTTCGCTGCTAAGGTTGCTACAGAATTGCTTTTTGACCCAAAGTTTACACGCAGGTAAACGTGACAGAAACCCACAGTGGGAGGGTCTATGCACAATACAATACAATAAGGAATATTTAAAATTTGTTTTTGTTTAAGCTCATTAACACACACCGATGTTAAACATGTAGATATTCATGCTATATTTTCATTTACTTCCTTAAGACGGTTGCTTATGTATATTGTAACATGTCAATTCACTGTTCTCTTGCCATGTTACATTGTGGTCCAATTTCCTTTAATATAAAAGCATTTTTCGTCTTAAGTTTATACTAATACCGTTTACAGTCAGAAGTTAGTTTTGATTTGTGTAACATTTCCCTTTAGTATTATTAAATAATACACTATATACATCTTACTTTAGTCTTATTTTAATATTCCTTCCTTTGTATGAATAATATAAACAATTAAGATCAGATGTAATTTTCCTCTTGGTTAACCTTTGACAAGTAGCCATAAATACACAACTGGTGTATATATGAATCTAGCATTTAGGATAGTTTTCTTGTTTTTTCTTCCCTCTCAAAAAGTGTGGTTATCTGTAAAGCAGAACAAAATTTTTATTTGTCTTGATATCTAACGGTCTTTTGAGCACATGCCGTTTTCCGATAAAGACGTCCTTTCTAAGGCCATGATGTAGTACCTGGTATGTAAAAGGTATCTTTTCCTTTATACTTCTTAACATACATAAATATTATTTTAGAATACTACCAAAATATGTATGGACAAAGTCTACCTAAATAACCCGTTCAAAATATTAATAAATGGTAAGCTGTTTATAGATTAATTTTTAAACTGCACCTTGTGACGAATTGCAATATTTCGTTACTGTAACACGTCTATTTTCTAGGGTCCTCCCGTAGCATATCTTTGGATGGCGTGTCCTACCGTAGCATATCCTCTAATGGCATATTTTCCCGTAGCATATCCCTTCCTGAAGTATTTTCAGGTGATATATTCTCCTGTAGAATATTCTCTGATGAAGAATTTAATTATCCATGCTAAGCTATCTAAGCCTATGCATTAATTTTACTACCTACAAATATTATCCTTTATCGTTTAAGAATGTTATATTGACATTTTAAGTACCTTCTAAAATAAATCAAATGTTTGTTAATGAAACATATGGCTGTGGAACAAACAAGGATTAGCTCTTACAAATTAGAAGTTTGAGGTTAACAACCAGAATAATTAAAAATGGTGTTTCGTTTCAACAAACCGTAAGAAGATTATATAGTTCTCAACAAGCCGTAAGCTCAACATTTAAGTATACGTTTCTTTCATATATCTGGAATACAGGTATGAGTTTATCTTATTTATTTTTGTAACGGAACGACGTGCATGCGATACGTTTTAAATCTCAATTATCTGATAAATTATGCATGTAAAATATAGTCATAATTTTTATTTATTCCGATTACCTGAACTAATTTAATATTATCTTTGCTTCCTATATAACCTTATGTTTTGTAAACAAGGAAGCTTTCATGAAAGCTTTTACTGTGAATTTTGGGGCTATGTTCAATTTCAACATTCAATTCAAATTCTCTTAACTAATGTTAAACACTACAAAGTGTATTTATGATTTCCTTTTATTAAGAGGGTTAATTTGAAATTGTGTCCAAGCACAATAATAATTTTAGCGTTTCTAATATCTTATCTAGTAGAGTTTGAAACAAATTTTAAAATTATGAAAGTGTAGATATATAAACTACATTTAGTGATTTTATCGTATGAAACTTTGGTTGTAAGAAAATAACAATATATTTAATTTTTTTATTATGGTTATTAACTAAACGTCAATATATAAGTTGTATTAACGTATTTTCTTTTGTCACGTTCTAAATGGCATCCCTTTAACTTGCCTGGGTAAAATTTAACTTTGTTCTCTAAACCCTTGAGATATGGTCTTTTACAATCTACCGCAGTCACAAACGTTCGACGCTAGTCCCGCCAGAGTTTTATTTAGACTCTGTTGTACACCCAATCCTACCTGTAAAAAGGAAAGGTGCACATGGCGCCCAACGCTTGTTTTTTTACATATTTTTACCTTAACGTTCACCATTTTGACGCTCAATATGTATTCTTTCTAAATTTTTCTTAACGCCACTTGGCTCACAACATAATTTTTTTTCTCTTTACAACGTACATAAACACTTTGACGCCCAACCTTTATTTTTTCTATATTTTTTTACATTAACGTTCAATACTTTGGCAATCAACCCTACAATTTTTTCTAAAACTTTTCTCTATATGCCAGTACGTTGGTATCTAATATTTTTTCATTACGTATTTTCCGTTAAACGACATCCCTTACTAAACAACCACTATAGTTTTAAACTCACTACAATAATACAACATATTATCTTATAGAACGCTTTCTACAATACAAAGTCACAATATACATTTACCGATTTATGAAAATATTTTTTCGTTACTCATTACTTAAAGATACGTTCGAAATTTTCTTAACTTTTTTGTTTTAATATGAAACTGGCGCCCAACAAAACAAATAAATTAAAAACAAAACATAACTTATAAGTTCCTCAAAATAAATTTCATTAAAACAATTTCTTTTTCTCAAACATATTTTTCTTATACTTTTAAAATGGAAAATAATTTTACTGCAGGACATTTATTATCTGATGAGCTTAAATATGAACTTTACATAAGATCAGTAGTTTCAAAAAAACCTATGGAAGAAAATAGAAAACTTTTAGCTCGTCTATTACGCAGGGAAATTTCTAAACCACCTCCTCATAAAGATCTTTTAAATTATAATATAACTTTTGAACAAGATAGCGAACAAATAACTAGTACAATAAAGTCGGTTACTATTTTGTTAAATGATTTCGAAGGAAACAGTAATGACTATATCTTTAAAAGATTAAAGTCACGCCTGGCATATGTTTGTGGCAGAATACAGCGTTTATTTATACCTGAAGTTAATAGTGAAGAAGCAATAACTTTCAAAAATGAAAGTTATGCAACAGCACTACTACTAGAAGCTGATCTTTATGAAAAAGTAGAAAATTATGAATTATCTACTGGCATAAACGAAGTTTCATTAATAAATCCAACCCCCACTATAAATGTTCATCCTCCTACTGTAACATATATATCTAATCCTACACCAATTTCTTCCTGGTCAATTAAATTTAACGGTAAACAAAACACATTTTATGAATTTTTAGAAAGAGTTACTGAATTAGCTGAAACAAGAAAAATTTCTAAAGAAGAGTTGTATTCGTCTGTCATGAAATTCTTTGACGGTGATGCAGTTATCTGGTATAGAGAAATAAAACATTCCGTAACCGATTGGGATTTTTTAGTTGCTCGTCTAAAACAAGATTTCCTACCTTCAATTACAGAAACTATGTTATGGAAAGAAATACATAACAGACATCAAAAACCTAACGAAACAGTAACTATTTATATAATGAAAATGCAAAATTTATTTCGTAGATTTCAAAAACCACTATTAGAATCAACAAGAATTCAAATAATATTGCATAACTTATTACCTGACTTTACTATACCCCTATCTATAATTCTACCTACAATAAATACAATTTCAGATCTAGTAATAGCTACAAAAAGATTAGAAGAGTCCTACTTTAGAGTAAAAACCAAGCACTTTTGTTAGATAACCATAAACAATCAAGTACCTCAACATTTAATCAAAATAAAAATACCTTACAAAATAAATTTCAGAACCAAAAAATTCCTTCTTACACACAATCCTTAGATAAGATTAATTATTTTCCGCAACAAAATAAAACAATTACATATCACTCCCCTAGACAAGAGTCTCAAATTAATACACTAAAATATAATACACAGTTTAATACCTTTAAACCCTCTCAAAAGCAGTCTACCATCACTAACAATAAAAATGCAGCAACAGAAAATTTACCTTTACATAAAACGGTGTATTATTCAAGTAATATACAGCCAGCACAAATTTCCTATTGGAATTGCCAAAAACAACGACATACCTATTCTTCCTGTAAATACACAAGAAAAATTTTCTGTTATAAATGCGGTTACTCTAATGTAACAACTTCTTCGTGCCTCAACTGTTCAAAAAACTAATATCGAAGTACTAGACAAATAGCCGATCTAGCACTTATCGTAAAAAGGCTAATAATAAATATTACCGAAACCAAAATAAGTCTGAGAATAATCAAGATTGGTTAAATTGGTTAAATAAAGTAAAAAATTTTTATAAACAAAATACTTCCTATATAGAAACATTTAATTTTATTTCTAAACCTTTAGACAACGGACCCTACATAAAAGTTAAATTACTTGATATTGATATCACTGCACTTTTCGATACTGAAAGTAACATTTCTGTAATAGGCTCACGTGGTATTCCTATAATAAATAATTTGAATTTAGAAATCTTTCCTTTACGTGAACATAAATTATTTACCGTAGATGGCACACCTCAAAAAATATCTGGTATCGTAGACTTGCCCATTTTTGTAGGAAAACTTTGTAGTTTTATTACCTGCTTAGTTGTTCCCTCACTCTTGCATTCATTTATTTTTGGCATTGATTTCGCACAAAAATTTGAACTTACCTTAGTTTTTAAAAATAAGTCCTGGTAAGTTTTTCATCAACAAGTGAAACAGTCCCTTTAACATATCTTAACTCATACAAAAATCCCTCAAATACATAATAATCTTTGCTCATTAGAAGATTTCTTCAACTGAATTTTCTCAAGCTAAACAAATTATCGTTTCCTTTTTTAGTATTGCTAGTACAGACAAAAAATTAGATCGTACTGATAAAATATCTATGCATATCGATACTGGTGACCATAAACCAGTACGAAAACGTCCCTATCCCTTATCGCCGTATATGTCTAAAATATTAAATGAAAAGTTAGACGAAATGTTAACTTTAAAAGTCATAGAAAAATGTACAAGTCCCTGGTGTTCACCTATCTTACTTGTAAAAAAAGTTCCGGAGAATATAGAGTTTGTTTCGATGGCAGAGGTTTAAATGAATTAACTGTCCATGATAGCTATCCTATGCCTAATGTAGAAAGAATACTTAATATACTTAGAGATGTTACATACATTTCAAGCATAGATTTGCGACATAGTTTCTGGCAGTTTCCACTCACGGAAGAGTCCAAGAATAAAACAGCATTCAGCGTAATTGGCAGAGGTCAATTTAGATTCACTACTGTCCCGTTTGGTTTGAGGAACGCAGCTCAAACACAACAACGTCTAGTTGATAATATCTTCGGCCCAGAACTTGAACCGAATGTTTTCTGTTACCTCGACGATATTGTTATAGTATCTCCCACATTTTCAGAACATTTAAAACTGTTAGAAACTGTACGTGATCCTCTTATAGAGGCGAATCTAACAATTAATTTAAAGAAATGTGAATTTTTTAAGAAGTCACTTAAATTTCTTGGATACATAGTAGAGGCTAATTCTCTTCGCACCGACCCTGAAAAAATTTCAGCGATGGTTAACTATCCACGTTCGAAAACCACTACTGACATTAAATGTTTTGTAGGAATGTGTAGCTGGTATAGACGCTTCATAAACTCATTTTCTTCTCTTATATCGCCAATAAATGACTTGTTAAAAGGTAAAAAGAAAAAACAACAAATAGAATGGACTTCAGAAGCTGAAGTTTCCTTTTTAAAAATAAAACAAATACTAATTTCAGAACCTATCTTATGTCAGCCCGACTTCAGCCAACTTTTTACAATAGAAGCCGATGCTTCCAACACTGGTTTGGGTGGTGTTCTCTTACAAAATTTTGAAGGTACCGATAGAATTATATCTTATGCTAGTAGATCACTTTCCCGTTCAGAAAGAAACTATTCCGTTACCGAACGCGAGTGTCTAGCTGTAATTTTTGCCATAGAGCGTTTTCGTCCATGGATTGAAGGAACAAAATTTCATGTGATCGCAGATCATCATAGCCTTCTGTGGCTAAACAATATTCAAAATCCATTCGGAAAACTTGCTCGTTGGGCAACACGTCTTCGACAACACACTTTCGACCTCGTCCACAGAAAGGGAAAATTACACGTTATTCATGAGTCTCTCAGCTGTATAACACAAGAAAATATATCTAATTTAAATATTTTGGAAATAGATTTGAATAATATCGATAATTTCTATAGTTCATTAAAAGACAAAATCATTAAGTCTCCAAATAATTATTCTCAGTGGAAAGTCGAAAATAACTTAGTTTATAAATTTGAACCCGTGAACTTACCGTTTTCTTCAAATATTTCTGAGTGGAAACTTTTAGTACCCACTAAACAAAGAAAAACCATAATTAGCGATTGTCATAATCCGCCTACCGCTGGTCAGTGTGGTTATTTTAAAACTTTGTCCAGAGTAAAGGAGACATACTATTGGCCAAAAATTAAATTTGCCATTATGCAATATTGCCGAAACTGTCTTATCTGTGGAGCACAAAAAGCTTCTAATTTACCACCACTAGGATTATTTGGAAAGGAAGATGTGCGTTTCCCCTTCCATACTTTAGCTCTCGATCTAATCGGACCCCATCCACGTTCCAAACAAGGTCACAAATGGCTACTTGTCATAGGTGACTGGTTTTCTAAATTTACCTTACTTCACCCACTACCTAGTGCTCAAGCACATACCATAGAAAAATGTCTAGAAAACAATGTTGTCCTAACTTACGGCGTACCCCGCTTTGTAATTTGTGATAACAGCAGTCAGTTGACTAGTCACATCTTTAAAAATGTATGTTCCAAATACGATATAGAAAAAATTTGGTTTAACGCAGTGTATTCACCGCAGTGTAACTTTGTAGAAAAGATAAATAAAACTGTAGGCACTGTCATCCGATCATACATTAGTACACACAATAAGTGGAATCAAAATTTGTCTAAAATACAATACGCAATAAATTTCGCAAAACACGAAGTAACTGGTTTTACACCTAATTTTCTTGTCTTTGGCCGTCATGTACCTATCTCTGGTAAATTTTATAGTTCATCCTACAAACCCTCAGAGGATGTCGATGTTATGCCAGAAGATAGAGAGGCATATGCTATTCACCATTTAGGTCTTTTCGCTCTTTTTAAAAAAATCCGTAATAAACTTCATTCAGCATACAAAAATATGGCTAACAGATACAATCTCCGTCACAGAGAAATTTCGTTTAAAGTCAGAGATACTGTCTAGAGAACAAACAAAATTTTATCTAGTGCAGCAGACGCATTTTTCTCCAAGCTTGCACCAAAATATATCTTGCGCACTGTTAATTAAAAACTGTCAAACTTTGCATATAACCTCACTAATCCTGATGGGTCAAAAACGAACAATTGGCACATCAAGGACCTACAAACCTTATACTGGTACAGACATAAATTAATTTTCGTTGTATAATCCCCTCCCCATGCCTCTATCTATTAATTTTTTTGTTATTTAATTCGTATAACCAATTATAGCTTCATATTTCTCTGCATTTTTTTCTTTCTATTTTTTTCTTCCCTTAAACATGTCACCAATGAGTGGACGACCTCACCGATTATGACTTCGCCGATTTTTATCCCACCGATTATATTACATATTATATATATATATATATATATATATATATATATATATATATTATATATCCCTTTGGGACGTTTGATACGCGTTAGTTATCACACCATTCATTGTTGTTCTTTGTTAATTTTGTTCATGATGAAATTTCTTTTCCTGCCAACACATTTAATTTCTTATTCTCCCTCTCTTTTCATTTATTTTTTTTTACCGTATTACCTTACTACAAAAAGAAATATTTCTTAATGTCATATTTTTTTCTCTTTGGTCCGGGGCAGTGTAACATGTCAATTCACTGTTCTTTTGCCATGTTACATTGTGGTCCAATTCTTTAACATAAAAGCATTTTTCGTTTTGAGTTTATACTAATATCGTTTACAGTCACAAGTTAGTTTTAATTTGTGTAACATTTCCCTTTAGTATTATTAAATAATACACTATATACATCTATCTTTAGTCTTATTTTAATATTCTTTCTTTTGTATAAATAATATAAATAATAATTCCTTTCTGGCCGCGACAAGACCTTGCTGAAATACCCAATAAGTTTTTCTTGTCCGTCCTGCACTTGAGAAAGAATCCTAAAGCTGCGTTACTGGCGTCGGTATCCAACACAAATTTCTCCTCTATCCGTGGATAACTCAAAATTGGTGCTGTAACTAGTAGCCGTTTCAGTTGTTCAAATGCACTGTGGGAGTCGTCATTCCAATAATATTCTTGTCCATCTTCAATTAATTTCGTTGACAGTTTGGCAATGTTCGCAATCCCAAGTATAAAACGTCGGTAATATGTGCACAATCCTAAAAAACTGCCTAGTTGGTGTATATCTGCTGGTGTAGGCCACTCTTGTACCATTTTTATCTTGTCAGGGCCGGCTCTTATTCCGGTCTCCGAAACGACATATTCTAGGGATTTCACCTCTTTTCCAAATAGGTGATATTTCTTAGGGTTCAAGGTAAGGTTTGCTCCACATAATCTTTGAAATATTCCATCTAGGTTCTTAAGATGTTCTTCAAAAGATCCGCCTAATACTATCACATCGTCTAGGTACACCAGACATGTCTTCCAAGACAGTCCACGCAGCATCGACTCCCACAATCGTGCAAAAGTAGCAGGGGCATTGCATAATCCAAATGGCATGACCTCGAACTGCCCTAATCTAGTTCAAATTGTAAATGCAGTCTTTTCTTTATCGTTTGGCTCCAAGCCTACCTGCCAGTATCCGCTTTTCAAGTCCAAGGTCGAAAACCATTTAGATCCGGATAGAGTATCCAAGGTGTCATCAATTCTGGGCAAAGGATAGCTGTCTTTCTTTGTCACATTGTTAAGCCGCCGGTAGTCTACACAAAACCTTGTCGGTCCGTCCTTTTTCTTGACAAGCACTACTGAGATGCCCATGGTTTATTCGAGGGTTCAATCACTCCCTGTTCTTCTATATCGGTGATAATTTGCTTGGCTTCCTTACGTTTTGCCAAAGGAAGCTGCCTGTGGTGTTGTCTTATCGGTTGCGCATCTCCAGTATTGATCTTATGTTGCACAACATTCGTCCTTCCTTTCTCACTATCATCCACTGCAAACACACCTCGATATCGTCCGACCAGTTATTTACCTTGCCCAGTTGGTCGCCGTTTAATCCTTGACACAAAGGTATCAACATATCCAGCAATTTCTGTGAGCAACCGGTGGCTGGTTTATCTTTCGTGTCGTCCACACAACGTTTAATATGGCATACTGGAATGCAACTTCCCACAATCATGTCTTTCTTCAGGGTCACCGTATGCGGATTAATGTTCAGCACCCTTACTGGTATCATATTTCGAAACTTTACCAGTGTTCCTGCAATCAGTAATCGCTCCTGACCCATTCCCGATTCAGTTGCTTCCACCATGCATATTTGTCCTACCCGGAGAGTACCATCCGGCCGTCCCATTACTATCATTTCCGCCTTCTCGGGTATTTTCATATCACAAATCATTCGAACTTGCATCGTCTGGTTACTCGTCTCTTAAAATGGAATCTCATCGTCATCTATCCGTAACACATCTTCTTTCATGTTCACATGTAACCCATCTTCTCTCATGAGATCCATTTCCAAGATCACTTCTTCTGTGATTTCAGCTACCAACATTCGATGATTAATTAGTTTGTCTCCAATTTCCAACGTTACGGCAATCTCTCCGTAAGTAGAAATTTTCTGACTACTTGCCGTTCGAAGACATACCGATACAGGTAGCACTTTTCCACGACCAACCGAATCTGGTCTTACAATAGTCCTTGTCGCTCCTGTATCCACGAGTAATCGGATAACCCTACCATTAATTCTACCATCAATATAAATGCTGTCCAGACTTCCCAACGACGATACAGCACGGATGATAATCTCCGGAGCCTACCTTGTGCTGTCGACGTTCGTCCCCTTACATCGACTTGCTTTAGTTTTCCTGCTGCTGAACCGGTTGTTTTGCTGGTTGAGTGCAGCGTCTCTGTATATGACCAACTTACCGCAGCTCCAGCATCGCAGACGCCATCTCCGCAGTCGTTGTCTTTCCAGTCTTTCCGCCACACGGTTGATTATTTCATCTATGCTCTTCTGCGCTTGACCAGGTTCCTCTAAGGCAGACCGAACTTTGTGACTTACCCTGTGTGATGTCTGCTTAGCTGCTTCAATTCAAGCGCATAAGCCAGTGCATCATCTAACATTTTTGGTCGTGCTAATCTTAACGCTTGCTGTATTTTGCCATCTTTAACGCCATCCACAAATGTTTGTACAGCCAGTTGTTTGAGGAAACTATTTGGTGCCGTTGGATATGCCAACCTAACTAATCTGGCGATGTCAGCTTTGAATTCTAGCAGGCTTTCACTTGTCTTTTACGAGCGGTTCTTAACTTGTGCGTGGTAAACCTACTGAAGGTGAGCATCTCCATATCTCATCTCAAGCTTCGATGTTAAGAGGCCGTAATCATTCTGCTGGTGATCGGGAATCGTTTGTAAGATGTTAAGAGCTTCTCCCGTAGGGCCACTATTAAGGAGATAGCCTTCTCTTTGTTGCACCAACCGTTGGCTATTGTAGCAGCTTCAAATTTCAAATATGTGAGCCTAGGGGTTTTACCATCGAATGTGGGTGGTTTCACTTTAAATTTAGACGGTATTGACTCGCTTTCTACCATGCTCCTTATTACTGGAATGTTCTAATTGTCGGGGACATCTTTTATCGATGCAATGGAGCTTTTCATTAATGTTTGTTCTAACGTGGCTGTCTTTTCATTCAACTCTTCTATTTTCACTAAACCTTTTTTCCATTTTCTTAGCATTTTCACTTAACCTTTTTTCTATTTTCTCAGCATTTTCACTAAACCTCTTTTCCATTTTCTTAGTATTTTCACTTTTCTTTTCTTCTATTTTCTCAGCATATTCACTTAACTTTTCTTTAAGGATTGATTCCAGTTTAAAACAAGTAATAACTAGAGTCTTTATTACTCACTGTTCACAAGTCTAATTAACAGTATATGCCTTATTTATAGATGTTTTCAGTCCAACTAACAATGAAGCACTATTACGCTAATGAATTTACAAGCACTAATATCTTCTTAAACTAAGTTCTTAACCATAGCTTTATTAACAACACTAACACAACTATTTACTTATTACACTTTTGTCAACTTATGTATTCTACAAGCAGCATGTATATTATACACGTTCAGCTCATATAAATTTATGTATACTCTCGGACTTCCAAAAGCTCTACCATATAACTTTGCACGATATAATTTATATTCGACATTCTGATATAGACTAACTCTGTACTTCATCATCGGTCTTATATATGCCGTGAATTAAAAAGGATGACTCATCCTCCAGTAATTGCCAGAATCTTCCCGGTCTATGTAGAATATGCTGTGCTTGCGGCGCTTGTGTATGTTTGACGGGTTGCCTAATAGTAGCTCGCAACACAATTTTTTGATTTTTCCGATGATCTGGGTGGAGTCAAATCTGGCGATACATCTGAGTTATGTCGCCGGTAAGTAGGTATGTGTACATTCTGAAGCCTGCAATGATAGAAACTACATCATCTTGAATAGTGGGTCCAGCGTATTATAAAGAAATAATGGGTACCCCTGACTCTAAATTACATGAACCATCAAATACAACTCGTAACGAGGTTTTACTGATGGACTCTTTCATTACTGCAAGATGGAGTAAACAGAACGATTATTGCGAATTTAAACTACTTAACGACATGTGACCCTGATTTATATAATCCTGAATGCATTTTGTATATAATGCTTGATCGCTTTGAAATAGCTTTTCGAGTGATAAAAATCTTCCTACTACTACTCCTCCATAAGAATCACTTGGCTCGTGTAGACTTTTCTTAAGTGGGAGTTTAACGATAAATTTGCCGTCGACCGCTTGTGTTGTAGTTTGTTCAAAAAAATGATTTGACGTATTGTTCATCTGGAGTTAAAAATTTGTCTTGTATGCATTTCATAGATTTTCCAGAATGTCTGTAAACTTTCATGCAACTGTGTTAATGTCATAAATGACGAAACTGTGGTGTGATTTCTACCTCGTATTGTACCTGCAACTAACCAACCTAACTGGATTTTCTGGAAAATGCTATCTTCTTCATTCTTAATTTGACCAATGCATGTAAGTTCCCAGAATAACGAAACACCTATTAACATATCTACACTACTCGATACATTGAATCTAGGATCGGCAAGCTTAATATTTGAGGGTATTTTGATATCACTAATATTAATTGCCAAGCTAGGCGTTGCGGTTGTAATGAGTGGTAATACAAAACACTTTATTTTCGCTTGAAAATTGTTAGCCTTTGAATAAATAGTTAAATCAGTTTTATAATTGATTTGCGTATTACCTAGGTTTATTCCTGTTACTGATAAATTTGTGGGAACAACCTTTAGCTTCAATGCCTTACATGCGCTTTCTGATATAAAATTAGAGTGAGAGGCAGAATCTAATATTACTATAATGTTTGTAAATTCGTTCCTAGAATTTTTAACCTTAATTTGTGCGGTAGACAATAGAATAGTACCTGTAGATTCGGTAACTGTAGAAAGAGTAACGCTGTCGGAATTGTTTTCACTACTAGTTTGCATGAGATTGTGAAGTATTATTTGAGATTTCAGAAGGTGGCTTTCTAAGATTGTTACTATTCTGATAATTTTTGTCATTAAAAATATGGAGATTGGTATTATGCCTTTTGTGTCAAATACGGCACTTGCTTGAATTACATTCACTTACAAAATTCCTGTACGTAAACAGTTGATACATTGTTTAAGAGCCTTCACCCTGTCGTTACGTTCAGTAGCATTTGGTTGCAAAAATGATTGACAACTCTGAATTAAATGTTGATCGTTACAATTATAGCAAATTGTATTGACCGTAGCAAAGGCTTTTGATTTTACGGGATTTGATCGACTAAAATGACGTTTTTCAAATGTATTGGGTACTAAAGACACCTTTCTAGTATTAACCGCTTCTAGAACACCTTGCCTAGTATTTAGGAATTAAATGAACTCTCCATAAGTGGGTATTTCTTCAGTGGTGTGAAAGCAGCACCCGAAAATTAGCGACTAAAATAACGAACACACCCTAAATCGAGGTTTGTTGCATCAACGTTGCCAATTTGAACCATGCTTAATAGCCACCAACTTATAAAGTTGACGGTCAACTTACCAATAAAAATAAGCAAAGGTGCATATCTACAGCCGTGGCATTTTAAGCGTTCGACGATTAAGACAAACTACGATATAAAAAAAAATTGCTTAATTACATTTGTGAGCAAAATACACCTCATTCAACGGCACAGAGCGTATCTTTCAAAATTGATTGTACCCCTCAAGAAAGGCTGATATTTAATATCAAACTTTAGAAAATCTCATGCATAGAGTGTTATAAGTCGGCCTTAGAGCGATATGTCATTTAGTAAGTTATCCAAATACATTGCTCAATTTCGGTTAATAGGATGAATACACCACAGTTTAAGCCACAAAACAAACTTTTTAAAATTGATTGTACCCCGAGGGAAGACTGAGAGTTAATATCAAACTTTGCAAATTCTCATATATATAGTGTAATAAGCTGCCGTTAGGATAATATGGCATTTACCACGGTATCAAAAAACATTGCTCGATTTGGGTTACTAGTATGAATACACCACATTCCAGGCTATAAAACGCACTTTTCGAAATTGACTGTACCCCCCAGGGAACACACACAGTTAATATTAAGCTTTACAAATTCTCATATATAGTGTTATAAGTCACGGGTTAGGACGATACGTCATTTACTACATTATCAAAAACATTGCTCAATTTCGGTTACTAGGATGAATACTCCACAATTCACACCATGAAAAACACTTTTCAAAATTGATTGTACCCCCCAGGAAAGACTGACAGTTACTACCAAACTTTGCAAATTCTTATATACATAGTATAATAAGTTGTCACGGAAAATTTCAGTCAAGTTAACTGCCACTAGAAAAGTGCGGCTTTTGGGTTGGAGGTGGTGACAGCTTTTGCACCGGCTTAGTCACGGTGAGACTCTAATTCAGGGTAGATCAGAAAATGTATTGCACAGAATATATTAATAAAGGTCAGTATCGAATCAGAGCCTGGACAGAGAATGCCAAGGCCCCAGGAACTGAAAAAGATAAAGGAGCGTATGAAACCTAAAGTCCTAGTTCCAACAGACTTCAAAGAAACCCTCTTCCAGATCATAAATATAAAACACGCAACTTCACAAAATAACTATCTTTAATATCGTACCGGAACACAAAAACAATTAATGACAAAAATTCTAAATATCAGTTAAATTTCAATATTACATCAATTATGATTAACATAAGCATAGAAAATACAAAATTTGTAAATATTACCGTAAGTAACCCCGCACGAGTGCATATCAGGAAAGAATAACTTTTAATTTCCCACTCACTTTAATTTTACTAATTACTCATGTACTCACATTCCCTTGGCCAAGAAAGCATGTAGTAGTACGTAAAATGCATCATAAATTAAGTGGTCGGTGTTCTAACCTCAACTGCAAATAAGCACCTCGTGTGAGCAATCTCTAACAATAGTGTAAATATTAGATACCTTAACGTACTATTGAAATATTTCACTAATAATCTTAATAAATCACCCTAAGCAGTAAAGAGGGTGCCTAGAAGTATACTAAAAGTTAGTTTTAAATAATAAATTTTGTACATCAGTATTACTAAATTTTGACTGAAGTAGATGTACTTCTTATGAACAGCAATAGCTTAAGTTATTAATATTAAGTACTAGTAAGAGAAAATAATAATGCCACAATAGCACAAAATAAGCACAAACACTAACGAATAATAATACATGGAATAATCTTCCTCAATGATAAGCTTCTGTACGTAGTTATCTCACATCAAAGATCGTCGAAGCCCTAGACTGCTGGAATGGTAACCCAGAGTAACGACAGCTGATCGGCAACGCCAATAAATAAGATATAATACAGTTGGTAATGCAGAAACTTTCTTAAGGTAAAGGAGGCAGGAGCACAAACAGAATGAAGAGCATACGCATAGCAAGCACAATGACAAGGTGTACGAAGAAAAACCCTAATATTTAATATTAGAAATCAAGTTGCAAAAAATTTGGGTTGATAATTACCACGTAAGTGGGTCAATTAAAAGTACACTAACTGATTTAGAGATAACAGTACGTTACAATGTTGGGATTTCAATAACGAACATCTGCACCTACAAAAACTAAAATAATAAAATCTAATCTATTTGAATTCATACCAATTATGAATGATGATGATGAATTTAACTTGAAGTTTGCAAAAGGCATTCTAAAACCATAAAACAAAAATTGCCAAACTCCAATATTAATTAGTCGGTTCTACCTAAATCCTTAATTAATACGATGATGTGGGCAGATATCCAACCTTCACCAACAACGATCGAAATAAGAATACCTCTTATCCACAAGGACAAAAGTAAAGTTCAGCTTATTATCATATTTGTAATTTTACATGCAGATAGATAACGTAAATTTGAGTACACGGCAATAACCTGTAATTATGAAGGTTAACACAAACGAAGTACAAAGGTAACAACGATATAGATGACAGAACGACGCTACTAACAGACAATTGAATTTATAGGTATTATATATAAATAGAATGCTGACACAGAAGTGTCAATCGGAAGATTACAAAGTTGCCGTTAGGGTAATATGGCATTTACCACAGTATCAAAAAACATTGCTTAACTTGCGTTACTAGGATGAATACACCATATTCCAAGCCACAAAACGCAATTTTCACAATTGATTTTACCCCCCTAGGAACACTGACAGTTAATATCAAACTTTGCAAATTCTCATATATAGAGTGTTATAAGTCACGGTCAAAACGATATGTCATTTCCTAAGTTATCAAAAAACATTGCTCAATTTCGGTTAATATGATGAATACGCCACATTTCTTACTATAAAAAGCACTTTTCAAAATTGATTGTATCCTCCAGGGAAGACTGACAGTTAATAAATCAAATTTTGAAATTTTTTCCTATATGTGGGTTACCGAAAGCTAACCTTAACCGTGACTTATAACACTTTATGAAAATTTGAAAGTTTGATATTAACTGTCAGTGTTCCCTGGGATACAATCAATTTTGAAAAGTGCGTTTTGTTGCCTAGTAATGTGGGTGTTTTTTGATAAGCTAGTAAATGACATATTGTCTTAACCGTGACTTATAACACTCTTTATTTGAAAATTGCAAAGTTTGATATTAACTGTCAGTTTCCTAGGGATACAATCAATTTTGAAAAGTGCATTTTGTTGTGGATTGTTGGTGTATTCATAATATCAAGAAATTGAGCAATGTTTTTGATAACTTTAAATGACATATTGTCTTAACCGTGACTTATAACACTCTTTGTATGAGAATTTGCAAAGTTTGATATTAACTGTCAGTTTCCCTGGGGTACAATCAATTTTGAAAATGCATTTTGTTGCCTGGAATGTGGTGTATTCATCCAATTAACTGAAATTGAGCAATGTATTTTGATAACTTAATAAATGACATACGTTCTAAGCCGGACTTATAACACTCTTGTAGAGAATTTTAAAGTTTGATATTAACTTCAATTTCCCTAGGGAGGAACAATCAATTTGAAAATTTGTTCTGTGCCTTGGAATGAGGTGCATTTTCTCCAATTATAACGCAACTTTTTATATTGTGGTTCAATTCTTAATCATCGAACCGCTAAAAGTCACCTGTATTATATCCCTTTGCTATTTTTAAAGTTTGTAATTGACTGCCAACTTTCTAGGGGCGGCCAATCAAGATGGTTAACATGGCAACGTTGAATGTAACAAATTAAGAATTTCAAGTGGTTCGTAAATTTACCGCTAAGGAGCTGTTTATCACTTGTTTTTATTGGTGGATCCAATTCAATTTACCATTGCCATTGTTGAAAACCGTGTGAACATCAAACTTCATTATATAACTCAATAATAAGCTGTATTTTATAAAGCCGTTGCTGTAAATTAAGCACTGTGCGGCTGTGAAACGTATACAGTAGGAGAAGCGGACAGAAAAAAGATAGAAGCCTTTTAAATGTGGTGCTACAAACGTATGAAGAAGACATGATGAACGGATAAAGTTAAGAATCAAGAGGTTCTAGAAATGGTACGGAAAGAAAGAAGTATTTGAAAAACAGCAAAGAATAGAAAAGATAGGGTAGGAGCCACCAGGTTGCTTAACCCGCTTTACTACCATTGACTATTGTTGAAATAGACTATATTTTTAGAAAACAATAGATGGCAAAAGTGCAAAAGATATAAAATAAAAAAATTTGTTGTCACAAACCGTGCTGTATTTAACAGGATAGAGCAACTGCTATGTTCGAAGACAACAAGCATAGAAATAAGAAAAAAACTGTTAAGAGCATATGTGTGGAGCACAGTACTGCATGGCTGTGAAATGTAGGCAGCAGGAGAAACAGACAGGAAAAAGATAGCATCCTTTGAAATATTGTGCTAGAGACGTATATTTAAGATATCATGAACAAACAACGTTATGAACAGAAACGTACGAAAAAAAAAGATAAGGAAAACAATAAAAAATAGCAAAGATAGGCATGGAACATAAAGGAATAGCGCGGCATATATTAGTAACATAGAAAAAAAAAGAGACCTAGAGGTAGACCTAGATTAAACAAAGAGAATCCAAAGCACTAATACGTGCCAGCTAAAAATGTCGCAGATTGGAGTAGATCACACAGAAAGAAAAAGGACGCTTAAGGAATTTATTTACAAACCCTTAAGAAATCAACATGTTATAAAAGGAAAACCAACTCACATAAAAAACAAAATTCTATCCGACGTATTCCGGAGAATTTACATAGTACATTTTTTACGCAAAATATACAATACATTTCTTAACTACCTCAAACTCAATACTTACATAAAACCGAAATAAAAAATATAAGTATGGTTTCTCAGTCACTACGCTCAAACCTAATATTTACATAAAACAGCAATTAAAATAGTCATACTAATACTATACCTACACTTTGTTTGCAAATAATGCTGGATAAGCAATTACAAGAAACAATAGTAACGGTAAATTACGGTCACTAGCTACGCTACGAATCGAAGTGCATTTTTCCTAGTAGCTTAAAATAATATTAACAAACGTCACACTTTATATAGTGTATTCTAAATTTTTATATAGTTACAAAATTATATTTTATAATTGATACCCAAACAAGAAAAAGCTGCCTTCATTAGTATATTCCGCAAGTTTGAGTGAAGCAAGTTTAATTTCATCACCGTAATACCTTCATCTGTGCGATGAGTAACCGGAAAACTAAACAAAGAAGCCAGACCCAATTCTTCCTGATTTACATCATCAAAGTAACACAGAAAAGAAATAGGAATTTTTTCAGCTTGGCCTAACTTTCCGTTGAGTCCCCAAACCGGTTATAGTTGACATTTGCGGGATGACATGCACAACGTACCAAAATATTTTCTTGGAAACCAACTGAATCAAATTCAGAAGAAGTAATGGTGAACAGAATAGCTCTTCACTTTTTTTGACAAGTAGCTAGTAACAAATCATTATCTGACATTGGATATAGGTGTCTATACATATTACATAGTAATGGGCTGGATTAGTTGAAAGTAATTTCGCACCGATTGCCGTAAATATTTCCGTATTGGAAAAATTCTATATCTTAAAGTAACAGCTTCACACAAACTAATTTTACAATCTATGTCGTAGATCAATTAGTGAATTTCTATATGAATATCTCTTAATTCGGTCAGGTGCAGTCATTTCATGAAAATGAAAGTTCGACAACGAACTAAAAGTCAACGACAACTGACAACAGGAAATCCATTTGGTAAAACACGTAGTTAAATTAATGTAATATTTCCGAAAACAAATGTTTGAATAATCGAAACCCATGTTTTAAACGTATTATGACCTTTAAGGAAGGTACCAAATATAGTATTATGGTCAAAGAATAAATTTTCTATACTCCAGAAAGCAACAGCGAAACATCCACGCTACTAGGATGTCCGGAATGACTTAATTAGTAAGGAAGATTTTATTACCCATAGAACTTGAACAAGCTCGAACGCTTGCAAATAACACAATAGAATTTCACGGTAAATGCACGATAACAAACCCATTAAAGTATTTTAATGAGCGAGAAGTTTAAAAACAACCCATTAGGAGCAAAATATTTGCTACTTTCAACGAATAACTATTAAAAATAATAAGCACGCATTTCAAAAAAGGATAAAATATTACAGTGTTTAAGAAAAGCAAATGCTTGCTTGTTTTAACGGATTCACTATAGGAAATAATAAGCAGAGGCTCGAATGTGTTAAAGTAAATTGATAAAGCAAATTTCTAGCTTCTAGAGGTGGTTTTACGATCAGTAAATATTTCAACAAATTTATAAACGGTTTAATTACCTATTTATTGAACTTGTTAAGCTTGCAGAATTTGAGAATAACATAAAAAGGGTTAAGATTAGCGTTTTTAATTAAGGTAGTTGCCAATTACTTACCTACATTTTGATTTTTTCCAGAGCCCAACCCGAAGGTACTACAATGGCCAGGAAGTGAGTTTTTTATCCGGAAATTTTAAATTTTGCTGAACCCTTGCTGTTCCAAGCAAGGTAGGGATCTTTAGAGTGCGTGACAACACTCACACACGGGACCTCCATTTTACCTCTCATCCGAACGAGGGCGTATTTTTGTAAAAAATGATCGCCTAACATTTTTCAAGCGTACCGTGTCAGGATTTGAACCCGGGACCTTATGCATAGCAGTCACGCGCATATCAACTACACCATGGAGCCGCCAGCTGCCAATTATTCCTAGCAAAATTAAAAAACCCAGGTAGGAAGCAGAAGCAACAAAGCATGCACTTAAGTAATAGCATAAAGTATAACAAAATTCTTTAGAAAAAACTGAAAAAAGCAAAATACCCACAAAGTATAACTTATATCCGGCTCGAAAACCAATATACATTAATAGGATAAACCAAAAGAAAAGTCACTTAAGAAAACAACAAGAAACACGAAAAAAATCAACCAAAGAATATTTATCCGGCTAGAAGAACCAGTATACCGAATTAACTCAAGAAGTGTAAAGGACATAAGAAAAAGAAAAGTAGAAAGTAGCAATCATCGAGGACAAAGATAGAATGGCCTAACACTGAAAAAAATGTTTTCGGAGAACAGACATCTCTAGTAAAGAAACAGTAAAGTTTTCTACCTCAAGAAAAGAAATTGGTTTCTCTCGAAAACACTAAAAAATAAGAAAAATAGCGAGGAGACCAAGAGTACAAGCCAAAACGAAGCAATAACTAAAGCTTCAAAGTAAGCAAAGGAGCAACAAGAATGCTGGATAGAAAAAATTGAAGTACTTCAAGCTGTCATAATCGCATTAAACAAAGAACCTAAGAAAAGAACCGTTAACTAGGCCGAAAGTCGACAAAATCTTGGTTTCCGAAGAAAGGAAAAAGTCTAGAAAGCACCTACCACAGGAAGTATATCAAAAATTTCACAAAGACCTATCAGGACTAACAGTATAAAAACCAGCAGAAGGATAGAGAAAGGAAGGTGGATCAAAAGGAACGGGAAAATAAAGCTAAAACTAAAAACCATAAAAAAGCAGTAACAAAACTGAAAGAAGAGGACAAAACAAAGAAAAGCAAGAACAACCGAGAATGTGTGTGCGTGTGTGTGTGTGTGTGTTTTGGACCAACTTAATCGCCTCTTACGACAAGCAGGTCCTACCGTCGGACTATTCTAATACGGACCAACACGGGGTGGAGTACAAGGAGAGAAATGAAAGAAAAGAGAACCAAGCAGAAATGTGTGCGCGTATGAAATGTGTGTGTGTGGGACCGCTTTAGTCGCCTCTTACGACAGGCAGATCTTGTCGTGGGACTGTTCTAATCTGGACCCACCCGGGGTTGGGTACAAGGAGAAAACGTTAAGAAAAGATCAATGACCAATTAAAACAAGAACATTATTTTGAAAACCAAAAAACCTAAATTCTAAAAATCAAGTCCTAAGGAGGGGCAGAGTCGGCATAGAAATTGGGGATGCAAAAGATTAGTAATGGGGCTTAAGACGTTTGCGTCGCCAGAAGAAGAACAAAGCAAAATCAGCGGCATTAAAGTTTTGCCAACCTATATCTTCAGATTTTAAATCTATATAGATATTTTCTGCCTCTTATTTCTTAAGTTAACCGGTTTCGTGGGTTGAGTGACAGGCGCAGGGGGTAGTATATATTAGGCGGTTCTTCGCGAAACACGAATAGCACGCGGTTGGGGAGGTGGTAGAGATTGTGAAGGTAGTAGTGGTTGTTGTGGTTTAGGAAACTCAGTACACGTTAGGGAAGAAAGAAAGCAGTTTGCTTTTATTATTGGTTGTAAGAAAATCAACGTTAGAAAAAGGAAGAGCATTGGCTGTAAGAGTATCAACCTTAGGAAAAAAAACAGAATCAGATAACACTTTAGATAGCTTAGATAAAGAAGCGGAATCTGGTAGAACTTTGTCAACATTACATAAAGGAACAGAATCAGATAGAGTTTCATCACTATTAGGTAGAGGAGCAGAATTAAGAAGAACTTCATCAACATTAGAAAAGGAAGTAGAATCAAGTAGGATTTCAGCAACGTTAAACAAAGAAGCAGAATTATGTAGAACTTCGTCAACATAAAAAAAGGAGCAGAATCAGGTAGAATTTCATCAACATTTGATATAGGAAGAGAATCAAGTAGAACTTCATCAAAAGCAACAGAACCAACTAGAACTTCATTATTAGATAAAGGAGTAGGAGCAGACAAAACTTCACCTATAATAGGAATTACTGCTTCAACAACAGCAGATACAGCAACAGGAGCAGATGAAACTTTGACAACAACAGCAACAGAATCTTTCCTAACAGTATTAGAAGTTATCGTCACTTTGGCTACAGCTGCTATTGCAGACACTAAAGAAATTTCTTTGATAGACTTAAGTTGCTACCTGTAAGTTACTAATTTGAAGTATGGGTTCCAATGGTGGAGGGGGCACAGTTTGAGGTGTAAGTGAAAACGTAGGATCTTTATGAGCATCATTTGAGTAGCTAAGGACAGAAGTTTTGTTCTTATTAGAAGGTGTTCGGTAAGTACGGGCGTGATACCCGTAGAAATCAATATTATAATTCAAAGGCTCATATGGCTGAAAAGAATATGATGTGATGGTAGTAGGAAGAGCAGGAGAAGGTGCAGGAAAGAATGTAGAACTGGAGATCAAGGAAATTTTGTTCAAAACCCTATTTGCCGAAGAAGGGTATGTCTTGGTAGTGGTAGTAGTAGGATGACCTGGATTATGTACAGAAGAGAACGTAGAACTAGAAGCAAAAAAAAATTGATTTTTATTAGGATGTCAGTTCGGACAGTTACGTCGAGTAACTCCTTTATGACCGCAACCATAACAGTGGAATACTTGAGGGCGATTACAAAGTGTTGACACACGACCAGGTTGATCGCAATTGCAGCCTGTGACCTGTCGAGTAGAAGTAGATACAGGAATAGGAACATCAGAAAGTACAGAAAAAGTACTTGATCTATCCGTTGGCGTAAGGTGGAATTATAACAATTCGCACATGCGAAGGAAAAATATTTTGTAAATGGCTTCTGAGGGACTCATAGTACGTTGTTTGATTTCGTCTATAAGCGTTTCGTCATAGTTAGTAGGTTGAAATTCTTCGCGTAACAAACGAACAACATCGGACCACTTGGTTATCGATTTTGATGAGCCCTATATAAGATTAGAGCCTTGTAGGACAATAAGTCGGATGCGGAAACACACAACTGAGATGTAGAAACATTACTTTCTAGACATAAATCGTCAACTCGTAACAGGACTGCGTTCAACGACATTTGACCATCACCGGAAAATTTCAGATCCCATTTAGACACTAACTGATCATAACTTGGAGTAGAATTGGAAATAGAAGTGGGCATTGCTATAGGTAATACATCCAAAGGTTCTGTAGCAGGAAAGTGTTCCTCACAGTTGTCGAAAGGCGCAAAGGAGCAGTAAAACTCTTGGGTACGGGCAAACTTGTAGAACGATTGAACTGATTATGTAATTTGTCACAATTATTGCGTAACCCGATTACAGTTACCAACAACTATGACTGTTTGTACTCTTCCTCGTTAGTAGCAACATTCACCTGGTTAATTCTACCTTCCAGATGTGTATCGAATGAAATAATTTGTTTGCCGCCGGCTGTAGAAAAATTTCCATCAAAAGTTTCGTATATAGCATTCAACTTAGTTAAACCTTCAGTAACCGAGTCGTAATCTACTTGAAAATCGAGTTCGGATATAATTGGGTCTAAACTTTCAGAAGATTCGGATTTTAAAATTTTTCTTAGAGTTTTTCTAAGTTCGCTTATATATAGATAACTCAGCATCGAACCCAGGAGAGTTAACCTCATACTTGAGTTCGGGCTCGTATAAGCGATCAACGTTAAAATTCCAATAACCACTAGCCATTTTCAGAAATAATCACTAGGAACGACAATTAACTATAATATACACGAGGTATACCAAACCAAATGAGGTAGTATAGCAGAAACGTATCATAACAGAGTATCAAAGTACCGGTAAAATAAAAGTGGAAATAGAATTAGGATTTAGTCGCCAGTGTTTTCAAAAACTCGAATTGCCAGCGAAAACACAATTCCGTTAACTCGGCATAAAAAAGTCTACAGTAAATCACTACGTAACGGACAAGAAACAATAAAACGAACGCAACAAAAAATTTTTATCATGAAGAAACGGTGTATGTACAGAAAATTCGGAACAAATGTTGAGTAAGAGTAAAGGTTTCTAAAAATCGGGGACAAACTCGTTAAGGAAAAAAGGACATTTAAGAACTCGAGCAAATTTTAAAAACCAGAGAGCTTTCGAATATCGTAGATAACATTAAGTAAAAGAAAAGTTTCCAGAAAAAATCAAACCCAGCGTTAAATAGAAGGAACAGGTTTCCAAGAAATTTAGCCAAAGCTATGTAGAAAAATGGTTTTGAAAATCGGGACCCCACGTTGGGTATGTCAAATTTTATGTTACGGTACTCCGTACAGACAAGAAAGAAAGCATCAAAGTATGTAGAGAAAATCGCCTACACCGAATACCGCAACAAAAGAGGGACAGATTGGTAGTATCGAACTTTAAAGGAATTAGAGTTTGGGCTAGCTCAAAAAAGTCGTAGAGTGTGATGGGTGATATAAAAATAAAAAAATTGGAAACTTTAGTAACGAACTTTATTACAAGTAAGTACAATATAGTCCCAACAAAATATCTACAAACGTCAAAAACACATTTCCGTAATCGTTAGGTATAACGTGATGTACACAAAGCGTCGGTTTACATATAATACACAGTAGTAACCTAAAAATTTTTAAATATTGAAAATAAAATCGTATCTAAATATAACAATACCTACAACACAGTCCAGCCCTAACTATGTAAAAGAAATGAAGAAATAATACAGTAACATCTGCTATAGGAAGCGCACCTCGTAAGATTTAAGAACGTAACATTAAAATATTAAACAGAAAGTTGTTGACGTTAACATTAATTTATACAGAAACGCGAATACTAGAAAAAATGCTCTAACGTACGCTTTAAGAATAACGTACATACTTGTTTGTGTAGTGAGCGTATATTTAGTAACGTATGGTCTGCAATTTATTGCGAAATCAACCAAAAGGAGTGTTAATCTTCCAAAACCGCAACACAAATGAAACAACAGAAAAATCCATTGTACCTTAAGCTATCTTCTCTCTGGTACCATTTTAGAATGAAGAAATGCGGCTGCATTTGTCTACGGCTAGGTGCTGGAACCAACAACTTAACTACACTAGCACAAACGTATTTTGAAAACGCGACTTTACAACGCTCAAATGACGTAAAACAGAAAAATTGTATAAAAACGACGAAATAAGTAAGAGAGCTTATAAAAGTTGAACTTTTATTTATACCACTTTTAGAACTATTCCAGAAATAAAATGTTACATATTCCACAAAAGCAAGCAAAAATATATGTTCCAGAGAACAACTGCAAAACATTAGAAAAAAATATTGAATCTATCAATTATACTATCACACCAATGTGCCCGTTTACAATATTGATATAGATGTCATTCTACATCTCATTTTTGGAAATGCCTTAATAACAATACATAGAAAACAGTTAAATACCACCTTTCCCGTTAATCATCCCATCATCTATTCAAAATACAAAATCTTTATTTTTTAACTAGCAATTCTACCAATAAAGCTAACATTTAAAATCAATAGGCACATATTCTTAATACTCGCAAATGTTCTAATTTTCTTGCACGATAATATCATGCTTACATTTAACCAAAACTAGTTCCGTTGCTAAAACATAATCAAATAATTACTTTCGCGTTATATTAATTTCCTACTGCACGAAACTAAAATCGTTTACATTTAAGTTTGCAAACACATATTTATAAATTATTACCATAAATGCTCATATTTTACTTATTGTTTAATTTCCAATGTATTTTTACATTCAAAGTTGTCAATATACACTAGCCTTATCCTTAAACAACAGCTTCTTCAACACAACACAATACAAAATTTAAATTATTTAAGTGGTGAACTCTCAAAGTCCTAACCCCATCCTCGGCCGTCAAGCATTCGAGATATTTAGTGTTAGCTATATCATTGAACACACTGCATATAATTAGGAAAATATTGGTGTATATTAAGCAATTAGCTTTAACCACGCAATTATTCGTACAATAATGTTTTACTTTGAGTATTCAACGACACACTATACAATATATTGAGCCCTTTTAATTTTTATTCGTTGTTGACAGAATACAGAAGAATGTACAATTAATGTAACAGAACGCGTAACTCCACTATGACCAGAATCAAAACAAAAAATTCTTTTTGGAGACCTGCAACACCGAAATGAATGACCATGCCGTGAACAATTCCAACATCCCGAAATAATTTTTGCTGGGCCTGTAGAACTGGAAGCTGTAGGTACTGGAATAGCTTTATCATTATCTATAATCTGAACTTGTGGAGTATAATTTTTCTGATTATCAACACGACCATTAGTTGTAGAAGAATCTTTCACATAAACAGGATATTTATTCTTTACCGGCTATTTGACATAGTTGTGGAATTTAGATGGATTATTTGGCTGAACAAAAACTGATTTTTGTTTTAACAACATGGCTTTCTCCAATTTTTTTGCATAGTTTTATTAGCGTAGGTATGTCCTCTATATCAGAAAGAGCAAGTTGCAGTATGAATTCCGGTAATAAATTTTTTCTAAGTATCCTAACTTTTGTAATCTCCGTTGGAGTATTAAGCAATCTACTATATAAACTTTCTACGTGAGCTATAAATACAACAATTGGTTCATCCTTCTTTTGGTGACGATTCTTTATTGTCTCCCAAATCTCGTCCTCTGAATGAGGTGACCAAAAATTTTCTTTCATACGATTTACAAGGGATTCTCAATCCTGTAAGGAATCTTTAACGTTCCTAAACCAGACCAAAACATTTCTAACAAACAACTCGACAGACGACTCAAACAAATCTTTATTCGACACTTTACGCGGTTGAGCCAACTCTTTTATCCCATCTAAAAGGAAATATAACTGCTTGGGATCTCCTGAAAATTTAACTGGCCAAAAATCAATAAGGATTGATGGTGAAAGATATGGAAAAGCATGCAGAGGTGCAGGTACTACTGACGGGGTTGTGTGACTTACATCACCTGATCTGCATGAACTTGTACTTGTCTTCACTTTTTCCTACAGTTCTGCTTCATAATAAAAATAGTCGCTGATATTTACTTTTTGAATAGTTCTGCTTCCTTTATGTCTTTAGATAGAAGTCTCGTTCGTTTAATACGACCTGATACATGAACAAGCCTTGAAAGTACACTTTTAAAAATAGAACCCTCAAAATCA